>JARYGA010048542.1:0-42280 GCA_030545235.1 Helianthus tuberosus | reverse complement strand
GATCGAAGGTGAAGAAACAATGGATGTCGCAAAGCATTCGATCGATGTTGAAAGAACCGTTATGAGGTACACCGGAATAGGAAATGAATTTGTGTACCATTGTCTTAACACACAATTGTGTTAAGACTGTTGTAATGTGATAATTCAAAGCGGATTTAATCTGAATCAATAAATGAATAATTAAATCCGTGCATAAGGTACGTAAACGAGTTTAGCGCAAGGTTCAAATAAGTGAAAACACCACCACAAGGTGTCGAAATCAATAATTTAATGGAGTCGAATACCAAACAAGTTTACCACGACTCGGAACAAATGAAGTGTTCGTAAAAAAAAATTGATTTGAATATGATGCTCCCAACACATCATATGGTGTCTCGAATCGAATAAGTGTAATGAGCAAGTTCAAACAATTGAACTTGGTTTTAGCGTAATCCGACAATAAGTATATGTATCGACAGGAAAACTTTCGGCATGGTTATAACGAAAAACCATGTATGTAACTTGTAAATGAATGATCGTAATACAATGACCATTAAGAGGAGTAGAGATACGAAAATCTACTCAGTAAGTGTGAAATTCGAAATTTCAGTAAAAGAAATTTGAGGACTTTACCTGGGGTTTCGTGTGACGACCAATTGTTAGGTGACATTACCATGGAATGTCGAACATAGCGTGTTCGTCGTTAGTTAGGTAGGGGGGATTGCGGAGACAATAGTCTTTTCCCTGGCGTGATTCGTGTCGTTGCAGGATCGCGTGACAAGTTGTCGTTTCCTGATTGTTAGTTCTCCTGCTGACAGGAATCTAGCGTCGTCGTTAGATTGCGTCATCGTTTCTTCTCAAGGCCTCGCCTTGACAGTCGTATGTGTCGTACCTCCGTTGATGTATAGCTTAAGTTTCACGTATACCTGCGCACTAGCGTTGTGTGCCGCGTAGGAGGTGATGTATCCCGTCATCCGTTGACGTAGAAATTGAGTTCCATGTATTCTCGTGCACTAGTGTTTCGTTATGCGTAGGCTGCCTGCTCGGGAAGTTAAAATATCATAGACACTATGAATAATAGCGTGTGCCCGAGTTAATATTCGCGGTTCCTACGTGATGACCGTTAATAAACACATGCACAAATAATCAATCATATAACCGAATGCGCATGTTAGTCACCAATAAGCAATCAAGTAATTCTCCTAGTTTCACTAGCCAATTTCTCCCAGTCTTTAAGACTGCTCTATCCTCCACCTCGACCTCTTAGATCGAGCCTCGGTCCCCTTGACCGAGCCTCAGCCTTCATGACTGAGCCTACTCTTCCTAGCCTCACTAGCCAACTACCTCGGTCACCTAGACCGAGCCTCGATCCTCCAGACCGAGCCTCAGCCCTCCAGGCTGAGCCTATAATAAATCAACGTGCTCAACTACCTCGGTCACCTAGACCGAGCCTCGATCCTCCAGACCGAGCCTATAAATAGTAAAATGTGCTCAACATTTATTTGGAAGAAAAATTTTGACTGTTTGCTTGTCGGCAACGGTTGGAGACCATATTTGAGTATTGGGCATTCTGTATGTATTCAACGTCTTGATAGTCTAAGTTCCCAGAGGAAAGTGAGGTTAGAGCCTAGGTATCACAACAGGAACCTAATTCGCTGTAACCTATGGCTCTGATACCAATCTGTCACACCCCGAAATTATCAGAGCTTGGCGTGACTGGACTGGTATCGTCATTGCACAGCGGAAGCAAACACGCTAAGTCTTTTAGTATGTGAACGCCTGCTAAGTACTCGAATCTCCAATGGTTCTCCTATTCCAACCGTGCCTTGTCTTAGAACTGTAACCTGAGAAAGAACATGCGAGAAAAATCAACAAAAAGTTGAGCGAGTTCATAGTTTGTTTGTAAAAGATTTGAAATAAATCTTTTGAGTTGTGAAAGGTTTGGGATAAGTCCTTTGAGTTGTGAAAGATTTGAAATAAATCTTTGGAATAACCGGTTTTTGAAGTAGTATTGAGAAAATGAATTTAAAAACCATTTTCTTGCAAAGTTATATGGAAACGTTGTGCTTGTAACACGTTATGTTCATAAAACCATGTTTTTGTAATGTTCGTATAATCATCAATGCCCACCCTGACTTTGACCCGCATAATCCTATGCCTTAAATTTTGTATAAAACATGGTATTTAGTTTGTATGAACAAGTATGTTTCGTAAGTATAAAGTTCCTGGTATGTAGCAGTGTAAGAGGACTTGTGATCACCAATGGTTTGCAAGGCCACTGACATATGTGAAGTGCAAATAGGGAGACTCAAACCTAGCAGATTTCGCCACGGCAAAGTATGTGGACAAAGTCACCCCACGGTCCGTTTCTAGTTTGGCCGGGGGCTGGGCTCGCTACACCCAGATAGATCTACCGCTCATGTCCCTCGGTCCCCCCATGAGGACTAATGGCCCCATGTTGTTCCTATCCACTCACATGATCGTATAACACCTCCTTACGTTAAACATACCGTGTATAAAAACGTCTGTAATCATTGTACATGTACTTTATCCCGGTCTCTAAGACTGATCCTTCCCAGCCACAAAGACTGGCTCCTCATTCTCTATATATTATCACCAATTGATCCGTCCTTAGTCATGAAAATCATTCACATTTTGATACTACTCATTTGTTTTGTAAAAACCGGTATGTTTAGTATAAACCTTTCGTAAATCATTTGAGTTCCTCGAAATCCCTTCGTAATATGATTTAGAAATACGAGTTTTGTATTTGTTCTAAACTTTGTTTGCTTTTGCAAAACGTGCATGTCTTTCCACCCCGAAAACATTTATAAAAATGTAGAGCCGTAAAAAGTGGGGTTATGAACTCACCTGAACATTCTTGTGCAAAGCGAGCTAATTACGACTTCGTGATGTCGTTTCCAAGATGAGACTCGCTAGCGTGCATTCTACAATATTCCTAACACGGAATATCTAATAAGTTTCTAAACAAAAGTGGTAACTAGTCTACGTGTCACCGAGCTCTACCGAATCGTTAATCGAACGATTCGAGTAAGTTATTAACTTAATGAAAATAATTAAGTTATACTTGTTAAGTCTCGTTTAATGTCAGTAGCAGTTTAATAAGTCTTGAAAAAGACTTAGTTTCCGAGAGACTTAAAATGAATAAATATTTATATAAAAATATATAAATATATCGTTGTAGGTGTGTTAGCCGTCTCGAGTAGTCATACGTGTATAAAAGAATATTTCTATGAAAATATCATATAACAAACTCGTATCGTATATTGCGTTTCGTATGAAAATAATATATAATAACTTGTATTATATATATCACGTCTTGTGTATATTTGCCGAAAATACACGTATATGCCGTCTAGGCGTATAAAATAAATATGAAGAGTTATATTTATTTTATAAAGAAATCGTCGAGTTGTTATGTTTGAAAATAAATATAAACCATATTTATTTTTGTAAAAGATTTCGCGTTGTACGACATCTAGAATAAATATATAACTATATTTATTTTGTAAAAGTATACGAGTTGACGACGTTCGAAATAAATATAACATTATATTTATTTGTAAAAGTGTTTGGGATTATCATGGTTTGAAATACTATGGACTCGAATTCCATTAAGCGTTGTTATTGAAAAATAATACGTGTCGTGTTTAAGGGTGTTTCTCGAAAAACGGGCAGAGTTTCCTCTGTTTTTGGACGATCCCGACATCTAAGTGTCGCTATATTTTTCAAAATTCAACCAATAGAATCAACGCAATGTAATCAAATATATATCTCGTCAAGCATTTCAAAATATAACTAAATTGTAACGAAATGGTTCGAGCTCGTTCACGTTAATATACTACGGAATAATTAATGAAATAAATGGTTGCGTCCTAAATTCTTTACCGAGTCTTCGTGACGAAATGTCGAGTGAGCTGGCTGAGTTGACCGAGTCAACTCACTGTTGACCGGGTTTGACCGAGTTTGACCAGCTGAGTTGACCGAGTCACTGGGTTGACTCGGTTTTGGCTTGTTGACCGCGACTGACCCGCACCGAGACCTGACCAGGTCTGACCCGAACCGAAATACCCTGCCGTGCTTGAATATGGACCCGACACTTGAGCATAACATCATCATTCATCAATATTTACAAGAACCAAAGGGAATGGAAGATGTTTACCGGGTGACCCGTTGGACCGAGATAGGGACCGCCGGACCGAGACAATAACCACTGGACCGAGAGGTTAACCACTGGGCCGAGATGCCACCGCCGCTTACTACCACCATCGCCGGACTGAACTCAAACCCAAATCAGAACATCACGAGTATCACCGGAGTTCCTGTCGGAGAACGAAACCACCACCGGATAAACGAATCGACCGGCGGTCCGAGCCTTTGACCGCCGGTTCTCTCTCTCTTTCGGTCTCTCTCTCTCTTCCTCGCTCTCTCTCTCGTCTCTGGTTACCGCCGCCGCACCACCACCGGACGGTGGTGGTGCTCCGATTTATCAATCGAAGAAAGGGGGGGTTGTTTCGTTGAACAAAATCACCACCGCCGCCGCTCACGGCGGCGCGTCTTCATCCGGGGCCGACATCAGAACGAGAGGGGGAGGGGTAGTCGGCTGTGGTTCTTATGTGTGAAGGTGTTTGTCTGTCTTTGTGTATATATTGATATGTTGCAAAAGAAAAGGGAATTAGGAGAGAAGAGGGTGAGGTTTTGTTTGTGTATTGTGTTATCGAGAGGGAGAGACCACAGACTTATGTCTGTGGTTGTTTTGAGTTTGTTTGTGAAGTGAGGAGAGGTGGATGGGCCTTCATTTATAGACCAGAGTGTGGTTTATGTCTATTGTGTATTTGCATTACATTCAGGTCTTACATTTATCATAATAGTTAAGGATCTTTTGTAGAGATCTTGTGTTTCAATATTAGATGGCAAAATCTTATAAAGATTTTATAGAGGATTTTACAAGATTATCAAATCTTGAAGAGATCTAATATACATGTGTAGGTTTAGGCTTGGGCCCAGGGCCCACAAGCTCAATCCCCGTGTTTAAGTGGCCCGTAATTCCTACGAGACCTGTTGTCAAATCCTGAATTCCGTTTAACGTCAAAAATTAAAACACACAAAAACACGGTCGGTAGTCGTTGTTTGCACGCCCGTTCGTCGATTACGGTAATAATCGCGAAAAATTGTATCGTTGCCGTCTTTAATCCGTTTTTCGATCCGGTTCCGACTGTAGTCACAAAAATTTTATTACGAAGCTAGTATATTTCGTAAAAATTTAATATTTGTCGGCGTTTGTTAGTATTCTGTTTGGTTTCGATCCGTTGCCGTTTAACGTTTCACCGGTTTCTCTGTAAACCATCATTCGCGCACTGTAAAGACGGATAGACGTTCCCAGGCGCTCCAAAGGCCTAATTAAGTTAATCCGTGCTGTAAACACTATTTATTGTCGCGTTGATCGTCTGTTAATTACGTAATTAAGAGCCGTAAATCACGGGTTGTCACATTCTCCCCCTGTTACAGAAATTTCGTCCTCGAAATTTAGACTATGTTATCCCCTCAGAATTGTGTTATTCGCAGGTAAGTCCGAATAATAACCAAGTGAATGACCGCGTAATCGAAAAAGACTTATTCGAATCTTGTGAATTCAAGGGCATTCCTTCACAATAGGAATCCCAACAGTTTAAAAGAAATGTGTCTCAGTAATTGATGTCAAAGGAAACGAGACGTATAGGTACAGTCACTAATGTGACTAAGTTAACAGGGATCCAACAGGAACTTCGACCAATCGAATTCCATATGAACGTATAAATGAGTTCTAGAAGCAATAACATCCACTGGATGAACTTAGAATCAACAATCTCAAACGTAATAGTTTGCATGAAACGTTCGATCGTGATCAGCGCAAGCTGCAAGTCATACCGACGCCACAAGGTGTCGCGATGAATGAAACCATTTAATAATAGAGGTGATCGAACAAGTATCACCTGTGTTTTGCAAAAAAAACGCTCAATCATAATTAGCACAAGCTACAAGTTTGTACTGACACCACAAGGTGTCGTAATGATTCAAATGATTCAATAATAGCGGTGATCAAACAAATTCACCGTGTTTGAAGTCAAATGAAAGCGCAATAAAGTGAATCTTGAAAGTTTGTTTTAAATGACATCACATGATTGTCAATTGAAAATGGAACATCAATGAAACAATGTTTTCGATCGAAGGTGAAGAAACAATGGATGTCGCAAAGCATTCGATCGATGTTGAAAGAACCGTTATGAGGTACACCGGAATAGGAAATGAATTTGTGTACCATTGTCTTAACACACAATTGTGTTAAGACTGTTGTAATGTGATAATTCAAAGCGGATTTAATCTGAATCAATAAATGAATAATTAAATCCGTGCATAAGGTACGTAAACGAGTTTAGCGCAAGGTTCAAATAAGTGAAAACACCACCACAAGGTGTCGAAATCAATAATTTAATGGAGTCGAATACCAAACAAGTTTACCACGACTCGGAACAAATGAAGTGTTCGTAAAAAAAAATTGATTTGAATATGATGCTCCCAACACATCATATGGTGTCTCGAATCGAATAAGTGTAATGAGCAAGTTCAAACAATTGAACTTGGTTTTAGCGTAATCCGACAATAAGTATATGTATCGACAGGAAAACTTTCGGCATGGTTATAACGAAAAACCATGTATGTAACTTGTAAATGAATGATCGTAATACAATGACCATTAAGAGGAGTAGAGATACGAAAATCTACTCAGTAAGTGTGAAATTCGAAATTTCAGTAAAAGAAATTTGAGGACTTTACCTGGGGTTTCGTGTGACGACCAATTGTTAGGTGACATTACCATGGAATGTCGAACATAGCGTGTTCGTCGTTAGTTAGGTAGGGGGGATTGCGGAGACAATAGTCTTTTCCCTGGCGTGATTCGTGTCGTTGCAGGATCGCGTGACAAGTTGTCGTTTCCTGATTGTTAGTTCTCCTGCTGACAGGAATCTAGCGTCGTCGTTAGATTGCGTCATCGTTTCTTCTCAAGGCCTCGCCTTGACAGTCGTATGTGTCGTACCTCCGTTGATGTATAGCTTAAGTTTCACGTATACCTGCGCACTAGCGTTGTGTGCCGCGTAGGAGGTGATGTATCCCGTCATCCGTTGACGTAGAAATTGAGTTCCATGTATTCTCGTGCACTAGTGTTTCGTTATGCGTAGGCTGCCTGCTCGGGAAGTTAAAATATCATAGACACTATGAATAATAGCGTGTGCCCGAGTTAATATTCGCGGTTCCTACGTGATGACCGTTAATAAACACATGCACAAATAATCAATCATATAACCGAATGCGCATGTTAGTCACCAATAAGCAATCAAGTAATTCTCCTAGTTTCACTAGCCAATTTCTCCCAGTCTTTAAGACTGCTCTATCCTCCACCTCGACCTCTTAGATCGAGCCTCGGTCCCCTTGACCGAGCCTCAGCCTTCATGACTGAGCCTACTCTTCCTAGCCTCACTAGCCAACTACCTCGGTCACCTAGACCGAGCCTCGATCCTCCAGACCGAGCCTCAGCCCTCCAGGCTGAGCCTATAATAAATCAACGTGCTCAACTACCTCGGTCACCTAGACCGAGCCTCGATCCTCCAGACCGAGCCTATAAATAGTAAAATGTGCTCAACATTTATTTGGAAGAAAAATTTTGACTGTTTGCTTGTCGGCAACGGTTGGAGACCATATTTGAGTATTGGGCATTCTGTATGTATTCAACGTCTTGATAGTCTAAGTTCCCAGAGGAAAGTGAGGTTAGAGCCTAGGTATCACAACAGGAACCTAATTCGCTGTAACCTATGGCTCTGATACCAATCTGTCACACCCCGAAATTATCAGAGCTTGGCGTGACTGGACTGGTATCGTCATTGCACAGCGGAAGCAAACACGCTAAGTCTTTTAGTATGTGAACGCCTGCTAAGTACTCGAATCTCCAATGGTTCTCCTATTCCAACCGTGCCTTGTCTTAGAACTGTAACCTGAGAAAGAACATGCGAGAAAAATCAACAAAAAGTTGAGCGAGTTCATAGTTTGTTTGTAAAAGATTTGAAATAAATCTTTTGAGTTGTGAAAGGTTTGGGATAAGTCCTTTGAGTTGTGAAAGATTTGAAATAAATCTTTGGAATAACCGGTTTTTGAAGTAGTATTGAGAAAATGAATTTAAAAACCATTTTCTTGCAAAGTTATATGGAAACGTTGTGCTTGTAACACGTTATGTTCATAAAACCATGTTTTTGTAATGTTCGTATAATCATCAATGCCCACCCTGACTTTGACCCGCATAATCCTATGCCTTAAATTTTGTATAAAACATGGTATTTAGTTTGTATGAACAAGTATGTTTCGTAAGTATAAAGTTCCTGGTATGTAGCAGTGTAAGAGGACTTGTGATCACCAATGGTTTGCAAGGCCACTGACATATGTGAAGTGCAAATAGGGAGACTCAAACCTAGCAGATTTCGCCACGGCAAAGTATGTGGACAAAGTCACCCCACGGTCCGTTTCTAGTTTGGCCGGGAGCTGGGCTCGCTACACCCAGATAGATCTACCGCTCATGTCCCTCGGTCCCCCCATGAGGACTAATGGCCCCATGTTGTTCCTATCCACTCACATGATCGTATAACACCTCCTTACGTTAAACATACCGTGTATAAAAACGTCTGTAATCATTGTACATGTACTTTATCCCGGTCTCTAAGACTGATCCTTCCCAGCCACAAAGACTGGCTCCTCATTCTCTATATATTATCACCAATTGATCCGTCCTTAGTCATGAAAATCATTCACATTTTGATACTACTCATTTGTTTTGTAAAAACCGGTATGTTTAGTATAAACCTTTCGTAAATCATTTGAGTTCCTCGAAATCCCTTCGTAATATGATTTAGAAATACGAGTTTTGTATTTGTTCTAAACTTTGTTTGCTTTTGCAAAACGTGCATGTCTTTCCACCCCGAAAACATTTATAAAAATGTAGAGCCGTAAAAAGTGGGGTTATGAACTCACCTGAACATTCTTGTGCAAAGCGAGCTAATTACGACTTCGTGATGTCGTTTCCAAGATGAGACTCGCTAGCGTGCATTCTACAATATTCCTAACACGGAATATCTAATAAGTTTCTAAACAAAAGTGGTAACTAGTCTACGTGTCACCGAGCTCTACCGAATCGTTAATCGAACGATTCGAGTAAGTTATTAACTTAATGAAAATAATTAAGTTATACTTGTTAAGTCTCGTTTAATGTCAGTAGCAGTTTAATAAGTCTTGAAAAAGACTTAGTTTCCGAGAGACTTAAAATGAATAAATATTTATATAAAAATATATAAATATATCGTTGTAGGTGTGTTAGCCGTCTCGAGTAGTCATACGTGTATAAAAGAATATTTCTATGAAAATATCATATAACAAACTCGTATCGTATATTGCGTTTCGTATGAAAATAATATATAATAACTTGTATTATATATATCACGTCTTGTGTATATTTGCCGAAAATACACGTATATGCCGTCTAGGCGTATAAAATAAATATGAAGAGTTATATTTATTTTATAAAGAAATCGTCGAGTTGTTATGTTTGAAAATAAATATAAACCATATTTATTTTTGTAAAAGATTTCGCGTTGTACGACATCTAGAATAAATATATAACTATATTTATTTTGTAAAAGTATACGAGTTGACGACGTTCGAAATAAATATAACATTATATTTATTTGTAAAAGTGTTTGGGATTATCATGGTTTGAAATACTATGGACTCGAATTCCATTAAGCGTTGTTATTGAAAAATAATACGTGTCGTGTTTAAGGGTGTTTCTCGAAAAACGGGCAGAGTTTCCTCTGTTTTTGGACGATCCCGACATCTAAGTGTCGCTATATTTTTCAAAATTCAACCAATAGAATCAACGCAATGTAATCAAATATATATCTCGTCAAGCATTTCAAAATATAACTAAATTGTAACGAAATGGTTCGAGCTCGTTCACGTTAATATACTACGGAATAATTAATGAAATAAATGGTTGCGTCCTAAATTCTTTACCGAGTCTTCGTGACGAAATGTCGAGTGAGCTGGCTGAGTTGACCGAGTCAACTCACTGTTGACCGGGTTTGACCGAGTTTGACCAGCTGAGTTGACCGAGTCACTGGGTTGACTCGGTTTTGGCTTGTTGACCGCGACTGACCCGCACCGAGACCTGACCAGGTCTGACCCGAACCGAAATACCCTGCCGTGCTTGAATATGGACCCGACACTTGAGCATAACATCATCATTCATCAATATTTACAAGAACCAAAGGGAATGGAAGATGTTTACCGGGTGACCCGTTGGACCGAGATAGGGACCGCCGGACCGAGACAATAACCACTGGACCGAGAGGTTAACCACTGGGCCGAGATGCCACCTCCGCTTACTACCACCATCGCCGGACTGAACTCAAACCCAAATCAGAACATCACGAGTATCACCGGAGTTCCTGTCGGAGAACGAAACCACCACCGGATAAACGAATCGACCGGCGGTCCGAGCCTTTGACCGCCGGTTCTCTCTCTCTTTCGGTCTCTCTCTCTCTTCCTCGCTCTCTCTCTCGTCTCTGGTTACCGCCGCCGCACCACCACCGGACGGTGGTGGTGCTCCGATTTATCAATCGAAGAAAGGGGGGGTTGTTTCGTTGAACAAAATCACCACCGCCGCCGCTCACGGCGGCGCGTCTTCATCCGGGGCCGACATCAGAACGAGAGGGGGAGGGGTAGTCGGCTGTGGTTCTTATGTGTGAAGGTGTTTGTCTGTCTTTGTGTATATATTGATATGTTGCAAAAGAAAAGGGAATTAGGAGAGAAGAGGGTGAGGTTTTGTTTGTGTATTGTGTTATCGAGAGGGAGAGACCACAGACTTATGTCTGTGGTTGTTTTGAGTTTGTTTGTGAAGTGAGGAGAGGTGGATGGGCCTTCATTTATAGACCAGAGTGTGGTTTATGTCTATTGTGTATTTGCATTACATTCAGGTCTTACATTTATCATAATAGTTAAGGATCTTTTGTAGAGATCTTGTGTTTCAATATTAGATGGCAAAATCTTATAAAGATTTTATAGAGGATTTTACAAGATTATCAAATCTTGAAGAGATCTAATATACATGTGTAGGTTTAGGCTTGGGCCCAGGGCCCACAAGCTCAATCCCCGTGTTTAAGTGGCCCGTAATTCCTACGAGACCTGTTGTCAAATCCTGAATTCCGTTTAACGTCAAAAATTAAAACACACAAAAACACGGTCGGTAGTCGTTGTTTGCACGCCCGTTCGTCGATTACGGTAATAATCGCGAAAAATTGTATCGTTGCCGTCTTTAATCCGTTTTTCGATCCGGTTCCGACTGTAGTCACAAAAATTTTATTACGAAGCTAGTATATTTCGTAAAAATTTAATATTTGTCGGCGTTTGTTAGTATTCTGTTTGGTTTCGATCCGTTGCCGTTTAACGTTTCACCGGTTTCTCTGTAAACCATCATTCGCGCACTGTAAAGACGGATAGACGTTCCCAGGCGCTCCAAAGGCCTAATTAAGTTAATCCGTGCTGTAAACACTATTTATTGTCGCGTTGATCGTCTGTTAATTACGTAATTAAGAGCCGTAAATCACGGGTTGTCACAATTCAAACTTCACTGCTTTACAGGTTAGCTTAGTTAATGGCACAACTATTTTGGAAAAATCCTTAATAAATCGTCTATAGTATCCGGCTAACCCTTGAAAACTTCTAACTTCCATAGCTGATTGCGGAATCTTCCATTGGGTGATTGCTTCTATTTTGGAGGGATCTACGTGAATGCCTTCCTGATTCACCATGTGTCCTAAAATTGTACCTCTTGTAGCCAAAATTCACACTTCGAGAATTTGGCATAAAGTTTTTCTCTTCTTAACAAAGGTAAGAGTGCATGCAAATGCTCACAATGCTCATCCTGACTTTTGGAATAAATAAGTATTTCGTCGATAAAGACAATTACAAATTTATCCAAGTACAGTTTACAGATCATATTCATCATATCCATGAATGTTGCGGGAGCATTTGTTAAGCCAAAGGGCATGACTGTAAACTCGTAATGACCATACCTAGTTCTAAAAGCAGTTTTAGGTATGTCTTCTTCTTGTACTTTCAACTGATGGTATCCAAAGCGTAAATCTATCTTAGGAAAATATTTAGCTCCTTGAAGCTGATAAAAAAGATCGTCAATCCTAGGTAATGGGTATCGATTCTTAATTGTAACCTTATTCAATTCCCTGTAATCGATACACATTCTCATTGACCCATCTTTCTTTTTCACAAACAACACTGGAGCTCCCCACGGGGAGGTACTGGTGGTATAAATCATTTGCTTAGTAATTCATCTAACTGCTTTTTCAGTTCTAACATTTCGGTGGGTGCTAACCGATACGGTGCCTTGGCTATCGGTGTAGTTCCAGGAATTAGATGAATTCTAAATTCTACTTTCCTATCGGGTGGTAATCCAGGTAGTTCTTCTGGGAATACATCCGGGTATTCTGATACTACTGGAATTTCCTTAAGTTCCTTACCTTTAGTGTTAATGATTACCGAAATCATATACACTATTCATTGTTTTCTTGAATAACTGACCATTTTCATTACTGAGATGAATTTCAGTGGCTTACGTGGCTTATCTCCTGTAATCACCACTATTTCTCCTGTGGGTGTATGAATTTCTATGGAATTTTTATCACAGAGAATTCGAGCATGGTTGGCTACTTACCAATCCATTCCTAACATAATATCGAATCCGGCTAATTTCATAGGTAACAGGTTTGCAGAAAATTTATGGCCTAAGAGTTCTATCTTTTCTTCTCGCAAGACCTTATCTATGTGGATAGAATTACCATCTGCGGTTTCTACCGTAAAAATTTGTCTAAGGTTGGTTAAAGGTAGGTTAAGAGCTTGGCAGAATGAAGTATTTATAAAACTTTGGTTTGCACCAGAGTCAAATAATACTTTTGCATAAACGTCATGAACTAGGAACGTACCAGCTATCACATCAGGGATTAGCTCTGCTTATTAGGTAGTCAACTGGAATGCTCTTGCATTCTTTTTGGTAGTTCCTTCTGCAGATTTGGCTTTGTTGTCTGCTGGTTTGACAAATTTAGGGCAGTCTGGTCTAAAATGTCCAGCTTCTCCATAGTTGAAGCAGATTGTCGATTTCTTTCTTCTACAATCTTCTTCTTGATGCCCTGGAATTTTGCAGAAATTGCAATACCCTTTGCATTTTACAAAATGCTTTCTTTTGCAGGTACTGCAAAATGGAGCAGTGGAAGATTGCCCGGTTCCCTTTTTCTTGAAATTACAACTATTACCCACACGAAATCTTTGGGTAATCTTTTGGGCCACTTCCTTCTTCCGATTTTCTTCTCGTGTGCGTATCAGCCCGTCGGTCAGGGTGTTGGCTAATTCTACTGCATCGTCAATCGTGCGGGGTCTTGCAGCTTTAACGATATCACGGATTTCGCTAATCAAACCCCAAATATAGCTAGAAATAGGTACCGGTTCTGGCGAAGCCAGGGTTGGTACAAGTCTAGCATACTCGAAGAATGTCGAAGTATACCCTCGACAATCAACGTCTACCATCCGGTGATTGAGGAACTTATTTGTCATTTGTTCCTTTTCATATTCGGGATATAATTTTCTTTCCACCAGACTTTTAAATTCTTCCCAATTCATGGCATAAGCCACATCGTTTCCCTTGGCTTGTAGTACCGTATTCCACCATTCTAGTGCCCCTTCTTTAAAAAGATGCGACGCGTACATGACCTTGTCTTCCTCGGCACATTTACTTATTTTAATTACTGCTACGGTTTTCTCTAACCAACGCAGTGCTGCAGTTGCCCCTTCATTGCCTGCAAATTCGATTGGTTTACAGGCAAGAAATTCCTTGTAAGTGCAACCAGGCATTGCAGCTTTCATTTTCTTAAGGAATGGGGCTTGTATCCCATCATTATCCTTATTATTATTGTTGCCGCCTCCATTTACACTATTACTGAAATTGTCGCCGTCAGTACGTTTGCTGGGAATAATTGGTTGAGGTTCAACTGGATTTCGGGCAGCAGCAAGGATTGCTGGAATAGCCTTAGCTATTCCTTGGGCAAAGATATTTTCTATATCCTGCCTATTAAGAAATTGGTCTCCATTGTTTTGCTCAGATTAGTTAACTTCGTTAACTGGCTCATTAACAGCGGGTTCCATTTGATAATTTTCAATATATAAATTATTGGCACAAGATAGAATAAATAATAATCAAGCATAATAAAGCAATCGCACATAATCACGTCAACATGTATAGCCAAAATTGTCGACTTTGCGACTTCCATATTTTTATATATTTTAGTATGCATCCGTACACACCAAATATATTACAAAAGTTTTATTTTAAGTCATTTTATATGATTATATTTTTATTAATATTTATTATTATTAAACACGTAACCACACAACCACATACGATCCCATCAGCTGGCACTTCAGAAACGACGTTCCCTCTCGTCGTATTTCCATGATATCCTCTCCCCCACTTCCTGGATTCTATTTCCTGCGTCCACCAGCTCCTCGCCATAGTGGCGGAGTTCAGCCAAGTTTTCTGTGCTCATAGGTGGGTTTATTGCAGGCTCAGGGTCAAATTGGGGGAAAAAGGTGTTAGGGTTATTCAAGAGATTCTGAAATTGCCAGTCAGTTGTCCACCATTCTTCTAGCTCTCCTGGTAGAGGTCGGGGGTGGATAATAGGATCTGGGATAGCAGGTTCCAGATTAACTGGAAGTTGTGCTTCCGCTGGGTAATTGAAGAGGTTTTCATCGGCAGGTCCGATGAGGTCACTATTTGCCAGTTGGCGGTCCAGTTCCTCCCACGGTGGCATTTCCTGGGCTTGCCCGGAACTTTCCCCGATTTCTTTTCCTTTTCCTTTATCCTTCGGATCCTCAGTCTTTATAACTTTCTGTACCGTTGGTTTCTTCCTACGCATACGCCTCCAGCCTACGAGTCTTCTTCTCTTTTTCGGTTTTGGTTTCTCCTAAGGTTGGGCTTGGAATACTATTGGCTCTTCAGTATCAGCTTGGTAGCCAGTGAAGGTACCAGTGGTATCCATATCTGTGGTATGGATAGTAAAGTTTTGAAGGGCTTCTGATAGTTCATTCATGCTGTTAGCATACATGAAGAAACACACAAAATTTTAAGTTAAAATTTTTTAAATTAAATTTTCACAGAATCACAGAATGGCAATCAGAAAAATTAACTATTTCTAAATACTTAATTGGCTTAAATCAGTGGCTCTGATACCACCTTTTTCTGTCACGGCCCCCGTCCCGGTGTTACCCGATTCAGGAGTGTCACGACCCCCGTCCCGGTTTTACCCGATCCAGGAGCCGCGGGACAGAAATCCCGTGGTATCTATTAATTGAGTTGACAGCGGAAGATTTACAGGATCTTTTAAACTTGAAAATGCCTGATTATTTTATTATATAATCTGGGACAAACCCCGTAATTTACAATAGGGGAATTTCACAAGGAAATTCCCTGGTTTACAAAACATGTTTATTTATTTATCTGAGCCACCTTTTCAAGCTTGTTAGTGCTCCGTAGCACGTTTTCCTTGATTCACAGCAGGTCGCCTGAAACATGTTTTTAAAAATATTTTATCAGCGGGAAAATATTGGCGAGTCACTCAAGTTTAATAAAACGACACATAGTTATAAATTTACAGCATAAGAGCGATTACAATGGCTTCTATCTTATTTTTATCTGGCGCTGTGTCACTTCCTGGTGACGATGGTCATACCACTATTGGGTCCTTTCACCCAAGTAGTGATGATTATCACTATTAGGATTTATTAGCCTAACTGTGAGAAATTAGTAATGTGCACAATACCCCACTAGCCAGTGATTCAAGATAACCACGACTTAATCCTTGTAATTATAACTTTTGAAAATGATTGGAGTATTGTAAAACATTATTGATAAAAAGAGAATGACTACTGATAAGCCTGATAACCTAGTTTAAATAACAATGCACATGAACTAGGTCAGTAACTAATACAGCATTTACGATAACTCACGAGATTAAAACCCTCACAACGAATGACAAAGTGCAATACTTAAACATCCATCGAATTCACGACAAATGACAAAGTATAGCCCTAATGTGGGCAGCACTTAAACATCCATCGGATTGGTTTCAGTCGATCGGACATTGAATCGTAGCAGCGATCGAGTTAATACCATGTATCGTAGCAGCGCCTTGATACCTTAATTTTTGAATTTGAGCAGTATAACTTCGTTTTTTAGAATTGTTTTCGACACCAGTGAACTGCTCATGATCGGATCAATTTATAGCAAAAATTTGAATCTTACGCGGCCCGCGTAAGCCTTAACAGGCTCTTACGCGGTCCGCGAGAGTGACCTAGTCGTAGACTAGGGCTAGCGCGTCACACCTAGGGCTGCTACGTGTGCGACACGTGGCCTGGGACGCTTATCCGGTCAACACCACTTTGACGCGGCCCAAGTAAGCCTATGTGTAGGATCGTTTTCAGACCCGAACGAGTCGATCAGAAGAGTTTATCTCTAAACGAAAGGCGGAAACAGACGTGTAGAGTTCAATTCAGCTAGATTCACACTATAAACTGTTGTATCATTGATTTAGAAGACGTTTACAACCTGACAACACTTCGGCAGCACTTCGTTGCTCTGGCCGGAAAGTTACAAATGATGAAAGTTTGAAGCCTATTTATAGGAGATGACCCTGACCATTTGAAGGTGACACACCACTCTTCAAACGGTCACCCCTTCAAACGGTTACAAGTTCAAACTATCACCTCTCAAACGGTCATGCTCACTCAAACGGTCAACTATAAATTTCATATTTACATGTAATTCATTTTGTCTTTTAGTGTTGTAAGCTTCCATGATGTCATATGTGATGTCATTTGGATGATGTCATCTTCAAGAATGATGACATCATTCTTGTTTCGAACAGCAATGTATCCAAGACTCGATATAAGACGAAGACGACAGATGAATGAACCAACAAACTCCCCCTCAGATGTTGACGAGTCTTAAGTGTCGAGTCTTCACATCTTCAGTCTTTATCAGTCCTCTTGAACTCTTTGAAGTATTTGACGTTGTAAGTATCTTCAAATCTCTCTCTTTCTCTTTTCATCACCAACAGACTTCCCACGAACAATCTCTACTCGGATGTCTTCAGACTCCCCCTTTCGATATGCTGGGATCGCAGTCTGGCATGTTGAAATCACATAGTCCTCAGGTATCGGAACCTGACACTCTATCATTCAAATAACCTGCACATGCTCTACCCAAAAATAAATTTTCTGATGACCACTAGTGGAGCAAATTTTTAAAATGATTCAACATTTATAGTCTCTGATGAACCACTTGCAGAAATATCATTTACATTTCAAACATCTTCAAACAAAGACTTTCCCAAACCTGTTCGTCATGTTTAGCACTCGAAATTTTGAAAATTAGCTCTCCAACACCAGTTGTCGAAATTTTTTTTGAATTTTTCAAAAATTATGCTAAAACACACTAAAATCTTTTTGGATTTTGGAATGTAATGAAATGCAGAGAAGAAATATTTACAAACAATATTTTTGTGAGTTTATGTAAGAGGATCATATCAGTTTATAAGACAAATCACCAACACCGTTAAGCTTTAAACATTTTAAGTTCTAAACGATTCACTTAGATTGTCAGTATACTGGTCCACTTAAATTCTCACACAAAGTTCAATTGTTTCGAGATATGAGATTAATGTATTAATCACTTAAACTTAATCGCGTGTCCCACCTCAGAATATACTCCCGTATCCAGATCCCAATATTTAGTCTTACAGGTGAGTATACCACAGATGATATCTGTAAGGGGTTAAAATGCGAGGGCCGTGAGAGCTCAGGTCGATACTTCCGTATACGCAGAGAGATGACGGCTTCGACTTTTGGTGTGTCCCCTTTAGAGGATCTTTTGTTTCAACAGCAATGACTATCAATTTTATTGTTTCATCAATTTGCTGAGGGCGGCGCTATATTTCAAGCAAGCGTAAAGTATTCTCCGGGGACTAGGCCATTGCTTCCGCAAAATCAGAAGTCCCGGGATAATACCCCAGATATCACTGAGTATAAAGACCTAGTATCTCAGAAAGAGGGACCTTTCAAACAAGATTTAGGGGGTTACCCATATATCTGAGAGATGTTTCCCCACGATATAAGAAAGTTTGAATTTAGGTTTATATCTCATCACAATCTACTAAATGTGCAAAAACCTACTGGCATATCATCAGTGAGACCGTTTATCACTATTTAACTTTCCATTTCTTTAGCATGCTGTGATAGTCCACTGATGTACTATCATTTCCTCTTTTTGACAACAAAACTCATTTTTGATTTTATCATGTTTTTGATTTTTTCAAATTTTCAAATGTTTTTGGATTTTCTGAAATTCTTACTCCCCCTAAAATGCAAACACATTTTAGGAAATTTGAAAATAAACTGTACAATAAAGTGACAACTGATATCGAATCGCATCAATTCGCCATCCACTTGTCATAAACAATCAAAACTCCCCCTCACAACAAACTATTTTCCCATTGATTTCAAAACACTTAAGTTTGTTTTAACCAAATGGTTTTTCCAGAAAATAAGATTGTTTTTTACCACTTGTAAAGTTGGGGTTTGGTTCATCATACAGTCCTTCAAATATCACATGAATGTATGGTCGAATCAAGTTCAAACTAATGACCTTGATTAACCACTTGTAAGAAAAACAACTTCAACCACTTGTAGATTTTCCTACCAATCATACCATTTGTAGAAAACTAACAATTTAAATGATATCACCTGTAATTTACCATTTGTACCACTTGTAAAATTACCAACCAAGAAAGATAGATGCCGATTCCTGCTCCACTCTTACCATCCTGGGAGATCCGGCAAGTCCAGAGTTTTACTGTTCGTAGTATGTACCATCCCAGTCACAAACCAGGGATGGTTCAACTTTATCTTTCTTCGTCTTCTTCTCGTAAAACTCCTTCACTCCTTTGACCTTCCTGTCAATCATTTTTCCAAAAATATGATGAACTTTGGAGTTAAAGACTTTTTCAACATCGAAAACCTTTTTGTCATCATAAAATTGGTTTGAAATCTCAACTTTACCAATTTTCTTTTTATAATTTTCAGTCCGAAGTGGTGGAAAATTCACATCATCCACAGTCGGCACTGATTTTTCACTTTTAATCTCAACCTGTGGCTCTTCTGATTTTGTGGAATCAGTTTCATCGCCAGAAGATAGCTCCTCTTATTTCAAAGAATCAGAATCATCGCTAGAACTACCTCCAGACTTCTTAACAACCCATTTCTGGTTATCAGATTTAGCTCTTTTGTTGTAAAACTTGTTTGAACATTCACCAATTTCAAATTTTGAGTTTTTGAATAATTTGGTTCGGTCAATTGGTGGTTCAAACTCAATTACTTTCTCTTTCTGTTTACGAGAAACTCCCTGTTTTGATGGTATTGCCTTAGAACAATCTCTGGCAATATGTCCAACAGTGTTGCATTGGAAACAGGTTCTCGTATCTTTCCTTTACTCAACAAACTTCATCTCTTCTTGCTTCTTTGCAAGGAACTCACTGTTTGACTGCCTCCAGAATTCTTTCTTTTCTTCCTCTTCTGCTGATGTACCTGAAACAAATGTCATCTTTGCTTTAAAATTACGAACATATTTTTCATTTTTCTGTGTTTCTGTTGGAGTAAAACCAAGACCTTTCTTTTTGAAATTACGATTAGGGTTTGGTTTCTTGTGAAAACCATAACCAGAATTGTAACCTTTTTTCTTGTTTAATCTTTGTTGTACTCTTGAGGTGTAAGGTTTAGGTTTACCATTAAGATTTAAATCTTTTATTTCAGAAATATTAATTTCTGTTAGTTTGAAAACCTTTTTGATCAATTCAGTTTTCACACCTCTTATTGGAAATTCCTCATCAAAATATAATTTGTCGGAATTATTCAAAGTATATGCTACTTTAAACGTTTTGTCATTCAAATTAGATTTTGATAACAGGTATTTTTGTTATAAACCCTTTTAACCGTAGACTTTGGGCTGTTGTCTGTTGAACTCGAACTTTCAGAACCAGACTTTGACTCTGACTCTGACTTTGACTCTTAGTTTGACTCCAACTTTGACTCCTCAGTTTCATCTTTATCCAACACCTGATCGACCACCTTTTTTATTAACTCGGACTCATGATCAGTGTCAGATGATGTAAACGTCACATCAATATTTTCTGGCAAGTTAACTGAAGACTCCGACTCCCACTGTAAATTTGTTGCCTTTTTGACTCTTTCTGAATTTGGATTTCGTGGAGAATATCCATTTTCAATTGGAGGTGGACACTTGCTATAATCATCACTTAGTTTCTTACCGGAATCTTTCACTTCCAAATCTTCTTTTGTTTCAACTTTCTTTTCTTCAGAATCTTCTTCTTCAAACGTCTTCATTTCTTCCACGATTGGATAAATCCTGTCAACCACAAATTTAGAACATGAGTAACTTTGTAACAACCTATTTACTCTCTCAGATTCGATTCTCTGTGTTTCTAATTTTAACTCAAGCTCAGCACATTTTTTAGTATAAAAGTAGACATCATCAAGCTGTCTCATATATGCTCTTTTGAGTGTCTTCATGGCTGTAGCTTGTTCACTGCTTGACTCATTGTATTTATTCATGGCTTTGTTCAGGACATTATACGATTCTCTCAGCCTATTCATATTGTGAATCAAATCACTGTTTTGTTTCTTCATTGTCTCACAGTTTTCACAATTCTCTGATACTTTTTCTGCAACAGCTTCCTTTTTAACCTCAAATGTTGGAACTTCTTTGACCTTTCTTTCTTGGATTTCTTCTTCCATCTTCTTCTTTTTCTCAATTTCAGATTTTCTCTCTTGGGCCTCTTCTTTAGCTCTTTTCTTCTGCTTGGCTAGATATTTCTCCATTTTTTCTGCCCAATATTCATTAAAAAGACCATTATCATTATTATCTTTAACAATTTGAGCAACAAAAGCATTAGTTTTTAAGATCTCTTTGTCTTGACAATAGTCATCCCAGCTAAAATTTTCCCAGCTAAATCCTTCTGGAAGTCTTTCATCATCTTGATTTATCAGACATGCTTTATTATCAGCTGGAATATATTTATTCCAATTGAAATCTTTTGATGAACTTCCAACACATGCTTTCTTTGATGATTCATCTTCAATCACCCTCCTACCATGAGCGGTTTGCTGCTGTTGTTGATGATGTGGTTGTTGAGCAACCTGATGATAAATCGCCTTCCTATAATAGTCGTTGTTTCCAAAGGGATTCTGAGCTCCACTTGCTTCGCGATTAATGCACTCCCTCTTGAAGTGTCCTTTTTCCCTGCAACGAAAACAAGTAACTTTAGATTTGTCAAAACCTAAAGTAGAAATATTAGCTTCACGTAAGTCATCTCTTCATGTGATCTGCTTAAATTTCTTAGCTCGTCTCCACACACTTGCTAAACACCACTTTATATCCATCAATTCCATCTCCTCGGCATCAATTTGATCGTAATCCTCTTTTGTAAGCATTGGATTCCCGATCTTTCCTGCAACTAACCCTCCATAGGATTCAAGTACAGTTACCAACAGAGACACGTGACTTTTAGCAACTTCCTCAGTATAATTCTGATCATTTTCAAGATTTAAAGCAATGTTGCAATGAAGAACTTTTCCACTCTTTGTTGTAGAAAAATGTGGATCAAAACTTGGAAATGAAGTAAATCCAGTTTTGCTGCTTGATCCCTGAGATGAACTTTCAGAAGAATCTTTTGCATTGAAAGCAGTTCCAACCTTTGGAGAAAAATTTGTCTTATCACTAACACCATTTTTGAAATACAGTCCGATGTCTTGTTCTCCATCATAATTCTTCATCCTTGCTATCTTTCTTTGTTCCATCTCCTGTGCTTCAAGTTGTTTTATGAAATCACCCAATGTTAGATCATTAAAGCCTGGTTTGTTTTTTAACATCATCAGATACGTGCCCCACTCATCATGTGGCAATGCATCATCAAGCTTTTCAATCAATTCATCTTTGTCCTTTTTTATGTTCAATCTGCTCATATTTTTCACTAAATTGCAATATCTTTCAATGATCTGTTTGGTGTTTTTAGTTTTCAACCTGCGAAATAGATCAAATTCTTTTTTTAACAGCGACTTTTTGTTTTTGAGCATCTCATCACTTCCATTAAACTTTTGTTCTAATTCTTCCCATATCGAATATGCACTCCCATTGTGTTGAAGTAGAATCAAGATGTCTTCTTTAATGGATTGATGCAGCAGACTAATCATCAATTTTTCATTTTTGTAATCTTTTTTCTCATCATCTTCAAAATCTCTAATAGGAACCTTCATACCATTCTTAACTGGTCTAACATATTGAACTTCAGTATGTTCCCAAGCATCCAAATGATATGCTTGCACCCAATTTTCAAATCGTTCGGACCATCCACTGAAATCCTCAATATTCATGAGCTTTGGTGGTTTTTGTGTGGTCCCCGTCTCATTTTCAAGCATCGTATTCTGAGCTACAGTCATCGGACTAGCAAAAGCGTTATAAAACTCGTTCTCCATATTTTGATATCGAAGGATTTTTCACACACGCTTTCAAACGAACTGGTTCACCTAGTGAAACACCTGACAAAAAACAAACAAAATACAATCAGTTTAAAGAATTATCAAATAACAGAATAAGACTGGTACTCGAACTGGTGAAAATTCTGTGCGGACTGAAGGTTGACACACTGTGCAGACTGCTATGACCTGGATCAAAATCAACCGACCTGACCCACTACTTGCAAACTGAGTACAATACCAAACAATCTGGTTCAAAGTTCAAGTGGACTGGACCTCTGAATGATCAACCCATGAGACTTGGACTTTTGACTGATCAATATGTAAACAATGACTTGGGCCTATAACTACTAGTGTTCAAGTGATGTGTTGATTGGGCCGAGACTTGTAGCAATTTATGAGTTTGTGCCTTTAATTATTTCACATGGGCTGACACCTTTAATATCTCGGATATGCATACAAACACAAAGAACTTCTCAATGGCCGACAATCTTGAACAAAGATATCAATCACATGGTCTAGAACAACTCTTGCCGACAACTTTTAATACCAAATCAATTTCATTGGGCCGACTTAACCACTAATCTGATGATATACTTGGGTCACTCAAATCTAATAAATCGGTTCACATGCAAATGTCGACACTTTCTATTATCACATGCAATTTCTTGAACCAAGCAATCACGTTACCAACTGACACAAACAGGAGATTTCTTTTCCAACATACTGACACCTCGTAAAATGTTACACAATATTCGATGAACAATCACGTGAAATACTGAAACACTTTCAAACGGGCACCATGTTTCAAACGGTCATGTCCAATTTCAAACGGTAAGGTGGCAGTTTCAAATGGGTGACACCATCAAACTGGTGACAGTTTCAAACTGGTGACACCTTCAAACTGGAGGTGTATCCTTCAAACTAGAGGACCACTTAAACTAGAGGTTCAAACAGGACCCCCCCTTTTCAAACGGTATGGTGTTGTTTTCAAACGGGATGGGTCAATTTCAAACAATAGGGTCAGTCCTCAAATGGTCTTCGTTCAAACGGGCATCAGTTTTCAAGCCATTTTTACCACTTTTACTTCGAATTTTGAACTGAAACTTTCAAGGGTTTGTTAAAATGCACTTTTACACATTCTGTGAAAAATTGATCCAATTTTAACCGTGAAAAATTTTTAAATTTTGAAAGAAGGTGTAGAAAATCAGAATTTGTGGCTGAATTGGTATGAACTCTTCCTCCTGAGCTCTGATACCACTTGTAGGATCGTTTTCAGACCCGAACGAGTCGATCGGAAGAGTTTATCTCTAAACGAAAGGCGGAAACAGACGTGTAGAGTTCAATTCAGCTAGATTCACACTATAAACTGTTGTATCATTGATTTAGAAGACGTTTACAACCTGACAACACTTCGGCAGCACTTCGTTGCTCTGGCCGGAAAGTTACAAATGATGAAAGTTTGAAGCCTATTTATAGGAGATGACCCTGACCGTTTGAAGGTGACACACCACTCTTCAAACGGTCACCCCTTCAAACGGTTACAAGTTCAAACTATCACCTCTCAAACGGTCATGCTCACTCAAACGGTCAACTATAAATTTCATATTTACATGTAATTCATTTTGTCTTTTAGTGTTGTAAGCTTCCATGATGTCATATGTGATGTCATTTGGATGATGTCATCTTCAAGAATGATGACATCATTCTTGTTTCGAACCGCAATGTATCCAAGACTCGATATAAGACGAAGACGACAGATGAATGAACCAACACTATGCTTACTCTTACGCGGCCCGCGTGAAACGCAGAAATCTTGATTTCTTTGTTTTTCATGCTCAGTAAGGTTTCAGAGTTCTGGGTTTTCACTTACGGGTCGTTTAGGGACATTTTTGAAGGTCCTTACATCCTCCCCACCTTATTTAAAATCTCGTCCTCGAGATTTATTGAAATAAGTGAGGATATTTTCGCTTCATCTCTGATTGCATCTCCCAAGTATATTCGAGTCCTCTTTTTGAGTCCCACTTGACTTTAACTAGTACCAATCTTTTGTGCTTGAGAAACTTGATCTTTCTGTCTTCTATTTGAAGTGGTTTCTCCACAAACTTCAATTTCTCATTTACCTTTATGTCTTGGAGAGGTACTACCAAAGATTCATCAGATAAACATTTCTTGAGGTTGGATACATGAAATACGTCATGTACTCTAGCTAACTCTCCTGGTAGTTGTAAGCGATAGGCGACTGGCCCTATTCGATGTATTACTGGGAATGGTCCTACGTACCTTGGACTTAGCTTTCCTTTCTTACCGAACCGAACTACTCCTTTCCAAAGAGAAACTTTCAAGAGTACCTCGTCTCCAACTTGAAACTTTAGTGGCTTGCGTCTATTGTCTGCATAACTTTTCTGGCGATCTCGAGCCATCTTCAGTCTTTCCTTGATTTGAGTGATCTTGTCGGTGGTTTCTTGTACGATTTCAGGACCTGATAATTGACTTTCTCCTATTTCTGCCCAGCAAACTGGAGTTCTGCATTTTCGTCCATACAGTGCTTCGAACGGGGCAACTTCAATGCTTGAATGATAACTATTGTTATAGGAGAATTCGATTAAGGGTAGGTGGTCATCCCAGTTTCCACCAAAATCTATTACACATGCCCTGAGCATGTCTTCTAGGGTTTGGATCGTCCTTTCACTTTGTCCATCTGTTTGAGGATGGTATGCAGTGCTTAAATTTAGTCAAGTTCCCATTGTTTCTTGGAAACTTGTCCAGAAATGGGAAGTGAAACGACTATCCCTATCTGATACAATGGTGAGTGGGACTCCATGTAAGGATACTACTTCATCTACATACAACTTTGCTAACCTTTCCATACTAAAGGTTTCTTTCATGGGTAGAAAATGAGCTGACTTGGTTAATCGATCCACAACCTTTTCTGGTCTTGGGTAACTTAGTAACAAAATCCATTGTTATGAGTTCCCATTTCCATACAGGAATTTCTAATTGTTGTAGTAGACCTGAGGGTTTCTGGTGTTCAGCCATGACTTGTGAACAAGTAAGACACTTAGAAACATATCTAGCTATGTCCTTTTTCATTCCTATCCACCAGAAGTTATTTCTTAAATCTTGGTACATTTTATTATTACTAGGATGCATGGTATACCTTTTATTTCTTAATTCTCCCTGCTTAGGTACCCAAATCCTTCTTTTGTGGAATCTCCAAATTCCATCACTTCCTTGCTCTAATTCCTTTATTCGTCATTTCATACCTTCAGCATCATCCTTGATTATTGTTTCTTGAAGGTTTTTCAGTTGTTCCATTAAGTCTAATTGTAAACTTAATCTAAGAGCACAAACTCGTCGTTGTTTCTCATGATACTTACGACTTAAGGCATCAGTAATTACGTTTGCTTTTCCTTCATGATATTGAATATCACAGTCGTAGTCACTTAAGGTTTCCATCCATCTTCTTTGTCTCATGTTTAATTCTTTTTGCCCAAATATATATCTTAAACTCTTATGGTCTGTATAGACAGTAAACTTACTTCCATATAGTTAGTGTCTCCAAATCTTAAGGGCAAAAATTATGGCTCCTAATTCTAAATCATGAGTTGTATAGTTTTCCTCGTGCTTTTTCAATTGTCTTGATGCATACGCAATTACTTTCTTGCGTTGCATTAGCACACATCCTAATCCAAGTTTTGAAGCATCACAGTATACTTCAAAATCTTCTGTCCCTTCTGGTAAGGCAAGGATTGGGGTGTTGGTTAACCTTTGCTTTAGAATCTTAAAAGCTTCTTCTTGCTTAGGTCCCCATTCAAACTTAACTGTTTTACAGGTTAGCTTAGTTAATGGTACAGCTATCTTGGAAAAATCCTTAATAAAGCACCTATAGTATCCAGCTAAGCCTAGAAAACTTCTAACTTCTGTAGCTGATTGCGGGACTTTCCATTTGGTGATCGCTTCTATCTTAGCAGGATCTATGTGAATACCTTCGTGATTCACCATGTGTCCTAAACATTGCACCTCTTGTAGCCAAAATTCACACTTCGAGAATTTGGCATAAAGCTTTTCTTTTCTTTTCTTAACAAAGTTAAGAGTGCATGCAGGTGCTCACAATGCTCGTCCTGACTTTTGGAATAAATAAGTATATCGTCGATGAAAACAATTACGAATTTATCCAAGTACGGTTTACAGATTCTATTCATCATGTCCATAAATGCTGCAGAAGCATTTGTTAACCCAAAGGGCATGACTGTAAACTCGTAGTGACCATACCTAGTTCTAAAAGTAGTTTTAGGTATGTCTTCTTCTTGTACTTTCAACTGATGGTATCCGGAGCGTAAATCTATCTTAGAAAAGTATCTAGCTCCTTGGATTTAATCAAAAAGATTATCAATCCTAGGTAATGGGTATCGATTCTTAATTGTAACCTTAATCAATTCCCTGTAAACGATACACATTCCCATCGAACCATATTTCTTTTTCACAAACAACACTGGAGCTCCCCACAAAGATGAACTAGGTTGTATAAATCATTTGCTTAGTAATTCATCTAACTGCTTTTTCAATTCTAGCATTTCGGTGGGTGCTAACCGATAAGGTGCCTTGGCTATCGGTGTAGTTCCAGGAATTAGATGAATTCTAAATTCTACTTCCCTATCAGGTGGTAATCCAGGTAGTTCTTCTGGGAATACCTCTGGGTATTCTGATACTACTGAATTTCCTTAAGTTCCTTATTTTTAGTGTTAATGATTACCGAAATCATATACACTATTCCTTGCTTTCGTTCATAACTAGCAACTTTCATCACTGAAATGAACTTCATTGGCTTACGTGGCTTATCTCCTGTAATCACCACTATTTGTCCTGTGGGCGTATGAATTTCTATGGAATTCTTATCACAAAGAATTCGAGCATGGTTGGCTACTAACCAATCCATTCCTAACACAATATCGAATCCGGCTAAATTCATAGGTAACAAGTTTGCAGAAAATTTATAGCCTAAGAGTTCTATCTTTCCTTCTAGCAAAACTTTATCTATGTTAACAGAATTCCCATCTGCCGTTTCTACCGTAAAAATCTGCCTAAGGTTGGTTAAGGGTAAGTTAAGAGCTTGGCAGAATAAAGTATTTATAAAACTTTGGTTTGCACCAGAGTCAAATAATACTTTTGCATAAACTTCGTGAACTAGGAACGTACCAGCTATCACGTCAGGGATTAGCTCTGCTTCCTGGGTAGTCAGTTGGAAGGCTCTTGCGTTCTTTTTGGTAGTTCCTTCTGCGGGTTTGACTTTGTTATCAGCTGGTTTGACCAGTTTCGGGCAGTCTGGCCTAAAGTGTCCAGCTTCTCCGCAGTTATAGTAGATTGTTGCTTTCTTCCTCCTGCAGTCTTCCTCTTGATGTCCCGGAATTTTGCAGAAATTGCAATACCTTTTGCATCTAACAAAATGCTTTCTTTTACAGGTATGGCAAAATGGAACAGTGGAAGATTGCCCAGTTCCCTTTTTCTTGAAATTACTACGGTTACCCATACGGAATCCGTGGGTAATCTTTTGGGCCACTTCCTTTTTCCGGTTTTCTTCTCTTGTGCGTATCAGCCCGTCAGTTAGGGTGTTAGCTAATTCCACAGCATCGTCAATAGTGCGGGGTCTCGCAGCTTTGACAATATCCCGAATCTCGCCAATCAATCCCCAAATATAGCGGGAAATAAGCACCGGTTCTGGAGAAGCCAGGGTTGGTACCACTCTCGCATACTCGAAAAATGTCGACGTATACCCTCGACAGTCTATATCCACCATCCGGTGGTTCAAGAATTTATTCGCCATTTGTTCTTTCTCATATTCGGGACATAATTTTCTTTCTACTAGCCGCTTAAATTCTTCCCAACTCATGGCATAGGCCACATTACTTCCTTTGGCTTGAAGTACCGTATTCCACCATTCTAGCGCCCCTTCTTTAAAAAGATGCGACGCGTACATGACCTTGTCTTCCTCGGCACATTTACTTATTTTAATCACCGCCTCGGTTTTCTCTAACCAACGCAGTGCAGCAGTCGCCCCTTCGTTGCCTGCAAATTCAACCGGTTTACAGGCAAGAAACTCCTTGTAAGTGCAACCAGGCGTTGCAGCTTTCATTTTCTTAAGGAGTGGGGCTTGCATCCCATCGTTATCGTTATTAGTATTGTTGCCGCCTCCATTTATACTATTACAGAAATTATCGCCGTGTGTACGTTTGCTAGGAATAATTTGTTGAGGTTTAACTGGATTTCGAGCAGCAGCAAGGATTCCTGGAATAGCATTGGCTATTCCCTGAGCAACGATATTTTCGATATTTTGCCTATTCAGAAATTGATCTTCATGGTTTTGTTCAGATTGATGCACTTCATTAACGGGTTCATTACCAGCGTTTTCCATCTGGTAATTAATTTATATAATATTTTTATATAAATTTCCATCTGGTGATTAATTTATATAATAGTTTTATATAAATTTTCCATCTGGTAATTAATTTATTTCCATCTGATTAGCATAAAATAATTAACAACCAAACATAACAGAACAATTGCACATAATCATGTCAACACGTATAGCCAAAATTGTCGATTTTTCGATGTTCGATATATGCATAAAATAATTAACAACCAAACATAACAGTACAATTGCACATAATCATGTCAACACGTATAGCCAAAATTGTCGATTTTTCGATGTTCGATATTTTATATATTATAATAGGCATCCGTACACACTGGTTATCTTACAATAGTTTTATTTTGAGTTATTTCACATTGTTATATTTTTATTATTAAACATGCATTCCCACAACCACATACTATCCCGTCAGCTGGCACTTCAGAAACGACGTTCTCTTTCGTCGTACTTCCATGAGATTCTTTCTCCCACCTCTCTATTCGGTTTCCCGCATCAATTAGCTCCTCGCCATAGTGGCGGAATTCAGCCAAGTTCTCGGAGCTCATAGGTGAGTGTAGTGGAGGCTCCGGGTCAAATTGGGGGGGGGGGGAAGGTGTTAGGGTTATTTAGGAGATTTTGAAACTGCTAGTCCGTGTTCCACCACTCCTCCAGCTCTCCTAGAGGTCGGGGGTTAACAAGGGGATCGGGAATTGCAGGTTCCAGATTGACTGGAAGTTGGGCTTCAGCTTGGTAATTAAAAAGAGTCCCATCTGCAGGTCCGATGAGGTCACTATTTGCTAGTTGGTGGTCCAGCTCTTCCCAGGGTGGCATTTCTTGTGCTTGCCCTAAACTCTCTCCGATCTCTATTCCCTTGCCTTTATCCATTGGATCCTCAGTCTTTATAGCTTTTCGTGTTGCGGGTTTCTTCCTACGCACACGCCTCCAGCCTACAAGTCTTCTTCTTTTCTTCGGTTTAGGTTTTTCCTGTGGTTGGGCTTGAAATACCATTGGCTCTTCGGTGTCAGCTTGGTAATCAGTAAAGGTACTAGTGATATCCATATTTTCATTATAGATAGAAAAGTTTTGAAGGGCTTCTGATAGTTCATTCATGTTGTTAACATACATGAAGAAACATACAAAATTCTAAGTTAAAAAATTTGGTAGATTAAATTATCACAGAATGGCAATCAGAAAAATTAAATATTAATTACAAATATCTAATTTATACAAACCATTTTATTGAAACAAAATATTGTGATATATATCTATTACAACTAAAATTCGAAATATAATAGTGGTTATCTAATAGATGGAGTTCTTTTATAGTTTCTGGTCGTAGGTGGCATAGGTGCTGGTACTGGTTTGGCGATTCAACTATAAGTCAGCGTTTACTGCTGTAGTGGCTAACATGTAGAGATTTTCCCATTGTTTATCTAATTCATCTTCCCATGGTGGTTTAGTGCCTATTTCCTGAGTTTCTTTATTAATCATCACTCCTTTTGGTTGTGACTTCTTTATTTTCTCTTGACTTTTTCTAATAATTCAACTTCTTTTATTAGGGGTAAGTGGTTTCTCAAACTGTGCCTTACGAATAAATATTCCTTCCTCAGTATCTGCTGAGTATCTTGAGGAATTTGATTGGAATGAGGTTTCCTTATCCTTCGGTGAACTATCTAATTGACGATAGATGTCCGAAATTCTTTGCTTACCCATACTGTAATATAAAGTACATATTCACATAAATTATTTCCTAACACATAATTTAAAACTTAAGTGTTAACAGAACACTTCTTTGGCTTGAATCAGTGGCATGGCTCTGATACCACCTTTTTCTGTCACGGCCCCCGTCCCGGTTTTACCCGGTCCAGGAGCCGCGGGATAGAAATCCCGTGGTATCTATTAATTGAGTTGACAGCGGAAGATTTAGAGGATCTTTTAAACTTGAAAATGCCTGATTATTTTATTATATAATCTGGGACAAACCCCGTAATTTACAATAGAGGAATTTCACAAGGAAATTCCTGGTTTACAAAACATGTTTATTTATTTAACTGAGCCACCTTTTCAAGCTTGTTAGTGCTCCGTAGCACGTTTTCCTTGATTCACAGCAGGTCACCTGAAACATGTTTTTAAAAATATTTTATCAGCGGGGAAATACTGGCGAGTCACTCAAGTTTAATAAAATGACACATAGTTATAAATTTACAGCATAAGAGCGATTACAATGGCTTCTATCTTATTTTTATCTGGCGCCGTGTCACCCCTTGGTGACGATGGTCATACCACTATTGGTGTGATAACTCGTGTTTCAAACCTCTCTTTGTACTTTGATGTAACCAGTGGGAACGTTATGTGATTATATGAACTTGGTTGATTAATTGAATGTTATGTTATGTGTTTATGTGTAACGATTGTATGTATATAAATGAACCGATCGCACAAGCTCTGTTGGGCCGCACAACTTGTACTCGAACCAAAAGGGCAGCCCAAGTTTGGGTCCGGCCCACTCCTCCATGCGCATACACATATCCTTAGGGAGTTTTGTTTCTCATTTGTTGCAAAACAAGAACACACACAAAACCCTACTCGCTCTCTTTCCCTCTCTCGAAGCCGATGGCAACACATCCCCATCTCTCGAAGCTTTCTTGCTAGGATTGATTCTATTCTTCTCTCAATCGGTTAGTGTTTATAATTATCGGTTGTATGTTTGATGGTGTTATGATCTAGGTGTATTACATGATGATCTAGTGATATCTTGTGATTGAACATGATATAAACTGTTAAATCTTAGTGCTCATGAAATCGGCTCACATATGTGTGTTTGATAATGTTCATATTAATCGGATTTACATATTATTGATCTAGAACCGAATGCTTGTTAATCGGCTGTATGTTCGTGTAATCGGACCCATTATATGATCGAACATGAGGTGTTGTATGATGAATTGAAACCGATGATTTAATAAGTTATTGTTTATACTTTGAATATGACTAAGGTTTATATGAATTAGATGATAAAACCCTTGTTTGATCGATGATTTGCATGATCTAAAACTGTTGATTGTGTTGATTGATTGTGTGTAAAGAAGGAAACTGTTGAATGATATAACTAAATAGCATAAGTTTCGGATATTTAAACGAATCGCACAAGCTTGTCGGTCGCACAAGATCAGATCATACAAGATCTGATCTGATCGCACAAGAGCTGATCGCACAAGCTAGCTATAACAAAACAAGGCACACAGTACAACTAGGTTATGCATGATCGCACAAGATTTGTGGATCGCACAAGACAGTGTCGATCGCACAAGTCTTGGGCCTTACACAGTGTTTGGACATAACATATTATTGGACCGAATGGCCCAAATCCAGTCGCACAAGATGTTCCGAGTCACACAAGATGTTTTGGATCGCACAAGTCAGCTGTTATTTAATTAATTGGGCTGTTTAAACTGTTGGGCCAAGGATGTTTTGGGCCGGGTATGGTTCCAATCGCACAACCCATTGTGAGTCGCACAAGGTTGTGCTGGACGCACAACAGGTTGGGCCGATTGTTTATTGGGCTTAGTTACTGATCTGTTTAGCCTGTTCTAAATGTATGCCATGCATGCCATGATTGTTACATGTCTTGATTTGATAAATCGATGCAAACGTACGTGCCTTACTTGAACCTAGACCTGACTTGTATGGTAACCATGTTAGGACGTGGTTGACCCCTAGCAGCTCGATTTGACCTTTCGTTTATCTGCTGAGCTAACCTAAGGTGAGTTCACACTTTTTACAAAGCATGGGATTCCCAGGGGTTGGGAATGGGTTAAGGAATATGGATTCCTCGTCCTCCTTGGGTAGGACAGTACGGGTTAAGGAATGTAATTCCTCGTCCTCTTGGACAGTTTAAATTTCACTTGACCAAAACTCTATCACGAAGTCCCTCCTTTTTATATCGACTTAATCGCAGGACCAATGGCGAGCGGGTCATTAGTTAGATAGCGCTATTTAGGTCTGACAAGCCTCACACCGTACCGCAGAGGACGGGTGTGAACTAATGGATCTGGGCACGTCAATGATGATAGACATTGACGCTAAAGGCACATAAACATGACTAAAGTCATTGGTCGATATGGTAACGAGTCTAGTAGTATAAACATGGGGTAGTCCCCACGGCCGGAGAGCCAAAGGATTAAACATGGGGTAGCCCCCACGGCTGGATTGCCAGAGTAAACGGGATTAAACAAAACACGTTTTCAACTATGGGGTAACCTCCACGGCAGGGATGCCAGTTAAAGGAAACTGTTTTGGGAACAACTTAAAACAAACACCCAGCTGTGAACTCGCTCAACTTTGTTGTTGACTCGTTACTACATGCTTTGCAGGTCATTAGGTACTTAGCTGGAGCTTGCATGGGGAAGAGTCATTGTGGGACATGGAATGTTGAGTTCCATGTGGAACATTTGAACTTTAAAACTTATAATTTGATTTTACACTTTATGCTTCCGCTGATACTTGGATTTGGTTAATTTATTTTGGACACCAATTATATTGTGGTTAGTTTATCTTTATTATATTACATTGTTCAATATGATTGGTGGCTTGATCCTGGTCATGTCACGCCTCCATGCGGTGATACTCCGCGTGTGGATTTTGGGGGTGTGACAGATTGGTATCAGAGCCATTGGTTATAGTGAACTTGGTTTTAAAAGGGAAAAGCATTTTGACAAAACCAGACTATAACCTGTATAGTGCTCAACGATCCATAACGATGCTTCACTCCACGTGCAAGGCTCGACACTATAGGTGATATGATTTATGTTTATATTGCCTACTTGCTAGATTCATAGTACGTTGCTCATGGTATGCTTAGTTAGTATAACAACTGTTGCTTGAATTCCGTGTGCTTACTCTCTTCTGTCACTCCACGTTTACACACATGCGCGACACTTTCCTTACTTGTGTTTTCTTCGATGTGAAGATCATGAGTGGACGCCTGAACTTAACTCAAGCCCAGCTGACGGCTTTTATTAATGAACAAGTTACTGCGGCACTTGCAGCCGCTCAGTCAGGAGGTATACCCTTCCATTTCAACTCACTTTAGGATCTCTAGGTCCTACTCTCATGAACCAACCTTTGTGTTAAACTTTGTCCTTTCTTACTCTCACGGCAGGTCAACCTGCACAGCCTCCCGTGTGCACTTTCAAGACCTTTATGGACTGTCGACCTAGTACCTTCAGTGGTACCGAAGGAGCTGTAGGTCTCCTCCACTGGTTTGAGAAGCTCGACTCTGTTTTCGAGATGTGAGAATGCCCTGAGGCTCGCAGGGTGAAGTATGCTACTGGTACTCTCGAAGGTGTAGCGCTCACGTGGTGGAATGCTCAGGTTCAGATGCTGGGGTTGGTCGCTGCTAACGCCACCCCATGGAACAACTTCAAGGAATTGATCAAGGAAGAGTACTGCAATCGTGATGACATCCACAAGCTGGAGGTAGAGTTCTTCAACTTAAAGATGACGGGGTCAGAAATTGAAGCGTACACAAAAAGATCGAATGAGCTAGCTATCTTGTGTCCTACAATGGTGGATCCTCCCATTAAGCGTATCGAACTATACCTTAAGGGTTTAGTGCCAGAGATTCAAAGTCATGTGACTTCAGCTAACCTCGCCACCATCCAGCAAGTTGTTCAATTGGCTCATCGTCTCACTAATCAGGCAGTGGAGCAGAACAGGTTACCAAAGCGTATTAGTGCTACTACTTCTGATACTCCCGGCGACAACAAGCGTAAATGGGATGGAACTTCAAGCAAAGGTTCAACTTCTATACAGTCTCAGCAGAGAAGGACTGACGACTACAAGAGCCCTAGTCAGAAATCACCTGGTAGTCAAAGTCAAGGAGGGTACAGGGGAAGTCACCCCAAATGCAATCGCTGTAACCTACACCACAGCGGACCATGCACCAGGAGTAACTGTCATCGGTGCAACAAGCCAGGCCACGCCGCAAAGGATTGCAGAAGTTTACGTCCCGTGAATCAGAATCGTCATCAACAACAAGTCCCACAAAATCAACGCCAGCAGCAGCAACAAGGTACCAACAGAGGGTGCTTTCAGTGTGGAGCTGAAGGCCACTTCAAGAGAGACTATCCCCAACTGAACCAGAATCAGAACAACAACAATAATAACAATCAGGGGAATGGTAACAACGGCAATGGTGCCAGGGGTCGTGTGTTTGTGATTGGACAAGGTGATGCAAGGAACGATCCCAACGTCGTGACGGGTAAGTTTCTACTGGACGACTTTTATGTTACTGTTTTATTTGATTCGGGTGCCAATACTAGCTACGTGTCCTTAAAAGTTAGTAAAATGCTTAAGCGTACCCTAACACTTTTGAACACCAAGCACACAGTAGAGCTAGCTAATGGTAAGAGTTTAGAGGCCACACACGTAGTCAAGGGTTGTAATCTTGTTCTTGCTAATCAGACATTCTCTATCGACCTCATTCCTATCGTTTTGGGTAGTTTCGACGTTGTCATTGGGATGGATTGGTTATCCCAACATCAAGCAGAGATTCTTTGCAACGAGAAGATTGTTCGTATTCCTCGCTCAGGGGATGAACCTCTCATGATTCGTGGTGACAAGAGTGGTGCTGTTGTGAGCATCATCTCTTTCCTTAAGGCCCAAAAGTGTTTGCGAAAGGGCCACACTGCTATATTGGCTCTCGTTACTGACACCTCGAAGAAAGAGAAGAAGATAGAAGATTTTCCGATCGTACGTGACTTTCCTGAGGTATTCCCTGAGGAATTACCTGGCCTTCCGCCTCATCGTCAAGTCGAGTTTCAAATCGAGCTGGCTCCTGGAGCAGCGCCCATAGCTCGAGCACCCTATCATCTAGCTCCATCTGAACTAGAAGAGTTGTCTACGCAACTACAAGAGCTTTTGAATAAGGGTTTTATTCGTCCTAGCTCTTCGCCATGGGGAGCTCCAGTGCTATTCGTGAAGAAGAAAGATGGTACCTTCAGAATGTGTATTGACTACCGCGAGCTCAACAAAGTGACGGTGAAGAATCGCTATCCTCTTCCACGCATTGATGACCTATTCGACCAGTTGCAAGGGTCGAGTTTTTACTCGAAGATTGATCTAAGATCGGGATATCACCAGCTGAGAGTCCGAGAAGAGGACGTCTCCAAAACAGCCTTTAGAACTCGTTATGGACACTACGAGTTTTTGGTCATGCCTTTTGGGCTGACAAACGCACCTGCGGTCTTCATGGATCTTATGAATAGAGTGTGCAAACCTTACCTGGATAAATTCGTTATAGTTTTCATCGACGACATCCTGATCTATTCTAAGAGTCAGGAGGAACACGAGCAGCATCTACGACTTATTTTGGAACTCCTTCGAACAGAACAGCTTTATGCTAAGTTTTCGAAATGTGACTTCTGGCTTCGCGAAGTCCATTTCCTAGGCCACGTGGTAAAGAAGGACGGAATTCACGTTGATCCATCCAAGGTAGACTCAATCAAGAACTGGCCTGCACCTAGTACACCAACAGAAATTCGCCAATTCTTGGGTTTGGCAGGCTATTACAGAAGGTTTATCAAGAATTTCTCCAAGATTACGCAACCTCTCACCTCACTAACTCAGAAAGGTGTCACCTATCGTTGGGGTGATGCACAGGAAACTGCGTTTCAGCACTTAAAGGATAGACTGTGTAGCGCACCTATCCTCTCATTGCCTGAAGGCACGGATGATTTTGTGGTTTATTGCGACGCGTCCATCTAAGGACTTGGTTGCGTGTTGATGCAACGTGATAAGGTCATTGCTTACGCATCACGTCAACTTAAGGTTCACGAAAGGAACTACACTACGCATGATTTGGAGCTGGGAGCTGTTGTTTTCGCACTTAAGATATGGAGACATTACCTGTACGGTACCAAGTGCACCATTTACACCGATCACAGGAGTCTCGAGCATATCTTCAAGCAAAAGGAGTTAAGCAAGCGACAACGTCGATGGGTCGAGCTCTTGAATGATTACGAATGCGTGATCAAGTACCATCCGGGCAAAGCCAATGTGGTGGCTGACGCCCTCAGCCGAAAGGATACTACACCTAAGCGTGTGCGAGCATTACAACTTACCATACAATCTAGTCTTCCTACTCAAATACGAAATGCTCAGGTTGAAGCATTGAAGACAGAGAACGTCAGGGCGGAGTCCCTGCGAGGATCAAGGAAACGGTTAGAACAAAAGGAAGACGGCGCATACGACGTAACAGGACGCATCTGGGTTCCACTTTATGGAAACTTACGCGAGCTTGTAATGGATGAAGCGCACAAGTCTCGTTACTCAGTACATCCTGGTTCGGATAAGATGTACCACGACTTGAAAACTATGTATTGGTGGCCTAGCATGAAAGCTCACATAGCAACCTACGTCAGCAAATGCTTGACTTGTGCGAGAGTCAAGACCGAGTATCAGAAACCATCAGGCCTACTCCAACAACCAGAGATACCACAATGGAAATGGGAGCAAATTTCCATGGATTTCGTTACTGGTCTGCCTAAATCTCAACGTGGAAATGATACTATTTGGGTGATCGTGGATCGACTCACAAAGTCTGCACACTTCTTGGCTATCAAGGAAACGGATAAGTTCTCCTCTCTAGCAGACGTTTATCTTAAGGAAGTGGTTTCGAGGCACGGGGTGCCAACCTCCATTATCTCTGATCGTGATGCGCGTTTTACTTATGAATTGTGGCAAGCAATGCACAAGTATTTTGGCTCTCGATTAGATATGAGCACAGCATATCACCCGCAAACGGATGGGCAGTCTGAACGCACCATCCAGACCCTTGAAGACATGCTTAGGGCATGTGTAATCGACTTTGGTAACGGCTGGGAAAAGCATCTCCCGTTAGTGGAGTTCTCGTATAACAACAGTTACCACACCAGTATTCAGGCCGCTCCGTTTGAGGCATTGTACGAACGTAAATGCTGGTCACCTCTTTGCTGGGCAGAGGTTGGTGATAGCCAGATCACTGGCCCCGAACTTGTGGTAGACACAACAGAAAGGATTGCTCAAATACGACAATGAATGGCGGCAACTCGTGACCGTCAGAAAAGCTACGCAGATAAGCGCAGGAAACCACTCGAGTTCCAGGTTGGGGATCGAGTGCTACTTAAAGTCTCACCTTGGAAAGGTGTAGTTCGTTTTGGTAAACGAGGCAAGCTGAATCCATGATACGTTGGACCGTTCGAAATCATTGAGAAAATAGGCAGGGTGGCCTACAAACTAAACCTACCAGCAGAACTCAGTGGAGTTCACAACGTTTTCCATGTGTCGAATCTGAAGAAGTGTCTGTCAGATGAGACCCTCATAGTTCCCTTGAAGGAGCTCACTATCGACGATCAGCTTCGATTTGTCTAGGAACAAGTAGAGATTACTGAACGAGATGTTAAGATCCTCAAGCGCACCAGAATACCTCTCCTTCGAGTTCGTTGGAACTCCCGTCGTGGCCCAGAGTTCACCTGGGAACGCGAAGACCAAATGAAACAAAAGTATCCCCAATTGTTCGCAAACAGTACTGTGACAACCCGCACTAAACCAGGTATCCGTACAACTTAATTAATGATTAATTACTACTTGATTACTGTGCTTGTTTGAACTAGCTGATAAACTGCTACCTGCATACTGATACATGCACTTACTTGCATCATACTTTATTTGCTGTCACTACATTAATTACATACTGAACCCTAGTGACAAACATGATGCACAAAAAGCACCGTAGCACTAAACGGATACACGGCGAACATGCTGATATGACCAGCATCAGGCAGACACTGCCTCTAAGGCCTGTTAAGAGCCTCATATATTTTGGCTACACTGGTAGTGAGTGTAGGGATATAAGGGTTGTGTTACCACGTCTCTAGGGATAAGATACACTGATTCGGATGTGCCTAAAACGTACTTTAAGTACCAAACACAGCACTTTAATAATTAATCCAGCTTCTGGCTGACTAGTAAAGTGCCAGAAAATGAGAAAATAACACTAGACACTTTCTAAAGTGTCGGGAAAACAAGTTGTGTCACTAAAAATAACAATAACGACACTTTAAAGCCTTTTGTAACACTTTAACGGATTACTATCCAACCGAACAACCGGACATTACCCGGGACACGAAAATATTACTATTTTCACTAAATATATTTTTCTGAGCCAGTTAGGGTCCCTGATTACCCTAACACCCGTCATAACACATAGCCTACAACTAACTAAGTTAAATACTTAGTTAACCTATTTAACCTAAACTAACCTCCTAACTAACTACTTAAAATCGAACCAAGGGACCCCCCCCCCCCCCCATGGCCGATTCGGTCCCTTTGTAACTAGAGGGAACACACTAGTACAAGGGTTATTATTATATTAGATTATGTTTAAGATTATGGTGACATAAAAACCAATGGTTAAAACCCTTAAATTCCCTATAAATACTAGAGATAATCTTCATCATTTACCACTTAACAAACCAACAAAACTACTCTCTCTTTCTCTTTGTGGCTCACGGCTGAACCCACCACACACACACATCATACTTTCGGTTTTAGTTCTCATCATTCCAACACCATTCAAGCTTCAAGGTTCACGTATTAGGAGCTCTTGTGCACTCGGAACGCGAAGGACCTCCACCGTTAGCTTTTATCCACCTCTTTTTCGTCAAGATTCTTCCCTAGCCCCGAGCTAGAGGTATATTGTTTAAAACTTGTTCTTGAATGTATTTAAAGTGGTTAAAAGGAATATTGTCGGTTAAATATCGAAAACATAAGTTTTGATGCATTAAAGTCTAGTAAAATCACAAAAATGGTGGATAATAACATATAACTTGTGTAAAAGTCGTAGGACTTGAAATATGTGTTTATCTAGACCCGATCTATGATGTGGTAGCTCGGATCTCCGTTTAACCCGACTTTGTAAAATCATGTATCTTCACATAACGTTTTTGACTAGATACAAGGGTTAAAGGTGAAACTCTACCACACAAGATACATGAACTTGTGTAAAAATATTTTACTTGTGTAAAAGTGATTTAACCGGTACAATGGTGTTTAAAACTAGCGGATCTACGTATCTGCAAGTGGTATTTTTGAAGAACCACACATTTAAGAAACCATGTATTTTAAAGAAAGGATCTTACACTAATAAACATGATTTTATAAACCACAAGTGTGTAGACACTTGTGAAATGAAAAGATCCGACAAATAACTATTTTTGGGAAAAATGACTAGAAGTTGTAAAGACGGATTTCTCTAGTCACAAGGTTTTTACAAAATTAAAGTTACTTTATGAAAAGATCTACAAAATATAAAGGGGATTTACACTATAGATTCGGAAAAACTGCAAGTTCATGCGATTATGCAATTTACATACTTGTCGACTAGTTGATGTGTCGGAAATTGTTTGTTTGAATAAAGAAGTTGTTGAATTGATTTGTTAAAAGAAAATGATACGCTTGAAAGCGTGGCCACCTCCAGTTACAGAGGAAACTCTGGCGAAATTTTCCAAAAACCTAACACTTAGAATTATTTACACAACAAATGTTAGAACTATTTTTGGACATATTTTCAAAACATAAATTTCGCCGGCACTATATTTTACTAAATATTCGGAGGTGGGATTTTCACAAAGATTAACGTGATAAATATATTTGTCACAACACTGTTTATGATTATTTTGTGAAATACATAAATATTATTTTAGAGTGAAAATAATATTTACAAGCGTTAATGATTCCAAAACTTTACGAACGCTTCCACAAACATATAAGTTACACCGGTAATTACATTACCACAAGATTGATAAAACGTAACTTACGCACATGTATTGTATCCCCCATCCTTGGGAAGAAGAATAACTACCAAGTGTATACGAAACATAAACACGAAATAGTTGTCTAACTATTTCCCAAAGACATAAACTGTAAAGCTAAGGCACGGCCGTCCGTCTAATAGAATTAGCACTTGTAGGTCGTTGCACAGCTTGCTGTATTGGAGACACTTGGTAGAGACGCGCATTCACTGTGAGTTCATGTCCCCCTTTTCTCTAACTGTTTTCAGTTTACTTAACCGCGGGGGTGAAATACATGTTACTATGATTTACGAGTACTTTACAACGGTATGTTTAACGTAAGGAGGTGTTATACGATCATGTGAGTGGATAGGAACAACATGGGGCCATTAGTCCTCATGGAGGGACCGAGGGACAGGAGCGGTAGATCTATCTGGGTGTAGCGAGCCCAGCCCCCGGCCAAACTAGAAACGGACCGTGGGGTGACTTTGTCCACATACTTTGCCGTGGCGAAATCTGCTAGGTTTGAGTCTCCCTATTTGCACTTCACATATGTCAGTGGCCTTGCAAACCATTGGTGATCACAAGTCCTCTTACACTGCTACATACCACAACTATTTTATACTCACAAGTGTTTTACATACTCACTTACACATGAACTCGCTCAACATTATTGTTGATTTTTCAACTCACATGTATTTCAGGAAATTAAAACGGATCTGGCACGGTATGGAACGTTTTCCGCTGCACTTGTCATGGAGTCATCAGGGTTTAGGGGATGTGTCTCTTTCCTGGACAAGACACAGTCCTTAAACCACGTTTATGTTATGTTATAAGTTGTAATGTTTATTGAACAAGGTTATGGTTGTGGTTAAAACAATGGTACTGTATTTTGGTTTTCAAAACTTAATGGATGACTTGCATGGTTTTTAAATTCATATAGCTTGTTATGGTTAAGCTATGGTATTAAGAAGTCACACCAAAACTTACCACGCTTCCGCAAAGCCAGGGTGTGACAGCTTGGTATCAGAGCTCTGATCATAGCGAACTAGGATTCTTTCTCGAGTCTAGACTATGATCACTAGGGCTCTCACGAAAACATTTTTCTACATACCACTTAAGTCCAGATCCAAAACTTTTTACAAACAAATGTTGAGCACATTTTATTAATTATAGGCTCAGCTTGGAGGGCTGAGGATCGGTCTGGAGGATCGAGGTGATTAAGGTAGTTGAGCACGTTGGTTTGTTATAGGATCGATCTGGAGGATCGAGGCTCGGTCTAGGTGACCGAGGTAGT
>JARYGA010048541.1:0-86809 GCA_030545235.1 Helianthus tuberosus | reverse complement strand
ATAGTGAATTTGGTTTTACAACGTTTTTTTTTTATAAAACCAGACTATAACCGAACAGATCCGAAATCGACCATGACACTCAGCTCCAGATTGCAAGGTTCGTCTTTCTCACCTGTTGTATACATTACATGGCTAGTACACATTTGTTTATGACATAGCATACGGACACACACTCGTCGCTATAATATGATTACATGAATTGCTTGCTTACATTACGATGCATTGGTAGTATGTCATAGTCTTGGGATTTCTGTGATCTTATCGTTTTGATAACCTCTGTTTGGCACTCGAGTTTGGGGAACCAATTGACATGAGTTTGGAGGAGCTGAGATAAGCATGCAAATCACAGTATTATTGTGGGTGCACACATAATAATAATGTGGGGTGCATGCGAGTCCCAGTAAGGCTTAACAAGTGAAAAAGGGGTTACGTTCCGTTATTTGATCGATGTGAAACACAACAGTCCATAGGAGTCATAGCAGTGATTGTCTCCTACTCAAACATGATCTTTTCACTCTTTTCTGAATCCTTACGTATCTCGATGCTATCGAGTATTACCTGAACACACATCTGAATGCCTAGCGAAATGTGTAGAATGTTAGGTGCTTGCACGAACGTCCTTGAGTTGGTCTATACCTTTCTCACTTCTCTTCGTTTGCTGGGACTCTATGTATTGACATCTTAGACTCCGAAGTGTGATCACTTCTGCAACACTCTCGCAGCATACCGCGTATTACTCAATCGACTTGCTAGATCGATGGACAAAAGGGTAAGTGTAGTATTTTACCGACCTCAGTATTTGCACAACCTTGATTACCGGCAACAAACACCAGCAAATTAACTTCAATTGAATTCTTAACTCTAGTCAGCGACTCGTGGGAGTCAGCTCTTACGAATCAATCGGGACATAAGCGATGACAACAGATTATAGTGTGAAATATGTGGCGACCAGCACAGTGAGTAGCGCGTGGCACAGAATGTGAAAAGATGGACTTTGATGGTGGAAGATTGTAGGGCTCCGTTCCAAGCAATGACATTGGAGGCAACAGTCGCGGCAACATCAAGGTACGCGTAATCGTAGTCTTCAGCATGGAAACGAAGGTAGCATTGGCAGGGATTGACTGTTGCTAAGTCAAGACGTCAACAACTAAGGGAATAATGATAGTAATGGGAACCCTCGCAACCATAACAACAACGCTGGAAATAATGCTCGTGGAAGGACATTTCGAATTGGCGTAGGCGACGCCAGGCATAGCAGCAACATGGTAGCTTGTATGGGGAGTTGTTCGCTTCATCTCTATTCTGCTTGACCCTGATACTTCTTGAAACCAAACCTGATGTGGAATCGGCTGATGGGGAGTCAAATGAAATCTCATATGTTCGTTGGGGTGTAAACATGACCTTGTGGGACAAGTGTTCGACGTCGACCTTCCTTCTACTATCCTCGATGGTTACAACGCAGTAGTTGGTGTGAACTGGTTATCCAGGAATCACGCAGATATACCCAGTGAGGAGAAAACTTTGTGTGGAGAATCGTTATTTGTTCTAAAGCATCAGAGTAGTGCAAAAGTCAGCGCCATTTCAGCTATGAAGGCTAGAGGTGTCTACGGAGGGATTACTCCGTTGTGTTAGTAACCGTTACTGATGTTAGGGCTGAGGGAAAAGAGGATCGAGGATCCACCAATTGTTTGTGATCCGTCTCGGTTTGCTACCCGAGGAAATTTCGGGCTTACTTCCATAACTGTTAGGCAGAATCTCAGTTTAATCTCACGCCAGAAGCAGCCTTGATCGCTCATACTTCATACCGTCATGCACCAGGAGGGTTGCAAGAACTGTCTAATCAACTTCAGGAACTACCGGGTGGGAGTTTTAGTGATCTTGTTCCTTGTCCTGGGGAGCCCGAGCTCTATTATGGAAATGAAGGACGAGTCCTTTCGTACATATACAGACTACCCTAAGGTGGCAATCATAGACTGTCACCCTCTATCTCGCATCGACAACCCGCTTGACCCGCTGCAATAATCAAGCTTTTATTCGGAAACCAACTTAAGATCAGACTGTCACTTGATGAAAGACCCAGGGGAGGATGACTTCTAACACTGCGTCACAAGCACAGTACGACCACTACGATTTTCTGTTCTCGTTGTTTAAAGTTGCCCAACACACTAGCAGCCCTAGGGATCACATGATTAGTATGTGCCAACCCCATCTTGCCAGATTCGCCAACCGTGTTTATCTATGACGTTTTGAATCACTTCCAGGAGAAAGGAGCACCATGAACGGCACTTGTGTTTCATCGTAGAGCTTCTAGGGGAGGAGCATCTACTTGCGAAGTCTACCTAAGTGTGACTTCAGGATTCGAGAAGTACACATTTTTGGTCATATAAACAACGAAGTGGGAATACACGTGGATCCCGCTAAGACCCATTTGGCTAAAAACTGATCAACACCAAAGATTCCTTCGGGGATGCAGCAATTCCTTGGTTATGTTAGACACTATCACAGATTCATCGCAGGATTTTCGAAGGTCGCGCAGCTTAAATCTCTTTAGCACAGCAGGGTGCTGTGTTCGTGAAAGACAAAACAGGAGAACGTCTTTTCAGCTTTCGAATCCTAACTCTACAATGCACTGAGCACCGTCTTTACCCAAGGGTATGGGTGACCTAGTGGTATACCATGATGGTTCGAATCAGAGTTCCAGTTACACGCCGATGCAACACGAGAAGGTGACGGCTTACGTGGTGGATTTACAAGAAGAATTGCACGAGTCACAACCTGTGGTGGAATCCATGGTCTTTGAAATTATGTTGGAGGCATTACTTGGACGGTACCAAATGTACTACTTAGACCGATCACAAGAGCCTCCCGTGTACCTTTGTTTCGGAAGAGCTAATCATGTAATAGCATCGCTGGATGGAACTTTTGGATGATTACAACTATGAAACTTGAACGTGCACGAGCTTTGCAGCTTACTATCGACTCTAACTTACCTGATCTGACTCTCCCTGTTCAAACTGGAGAACTGAAGGAAGAGGATTTTCAAGTTGAACCCATGCGGGGCATGGAGAAGCAACCTTGGCAGGTCAGACGATATTCGCTACCTCATGGAACGAATGTGGATCTCATTATACAGTAACTGTAGGAAATTTATGTTGAACAAAGCACACCGGCCTTGATATTCTAGTCGTCTGGGTTTTGATGAGAGACATCGGGATTTGTAAACCTTGTACTGGTGATCGGGCATGAAGGCCCACCTAGCTAGGTATGAGAATGATGTTTGACTTGTGGGAAAGTCAAGGTGAAATATTAGCAACCAGAAACACCCATATGGAAACGAGAACAGACTGCCTTGGATTTTGTCACTGGACTACCTAGAACTCGAAACGGAAACAATATCACCTGGGTGATCATTGATTGTCTCACGTTACCAGCACACTTTCTTGCAATTAAGGAAACTGACGAGTCTTCACAACTGTGAATGTACCTCTGAGAGAGGCGGCTTTCAGGCACGAGATGCCAACTCTTGTTGCCTCTGGTGGTGAACTATACTGATTTATGACAGGCGACACACAACCCCCTTGGCTCACATCTAGGCATGAGCATTACTCGTCATCATAAGACAGATGGTCAGAGTAAACAAAACCCCCTGACACTTGAAGACATGCTGCGAGCATGTATATGATTGACGCGGTGAAAATATGGAGGACACACACCTTTGGCTGAGTTCTACCGTAGCAGTCACCATTCTAATATTCAGACAGCTCTGTTGGAGGCATTGCACGAGCAGTAACGTTTAACTCGTTGTTGGATTAGAACGAGTGACAATCTAATCACAGGTCTAGGACTTGTACTCAAAACCCCTGGAAAGGTTGATCAGATCTGAAATCGTTGGCGGCAACGCGTGACCGTCCAGGAAGCTGTTAAGCTTAGAAAACACTAGGAGTTCGCTGCAGGCGAACGAGTTATGGTTGAAAGTTTCACCCTGGGAAGGTGCGGTGCGCTTTGGGAAGCGTGGCAACATAAATTTATGCCACGTTGAGCCATTCAAATTCTGGAAAGAATCAGGGTCATGACCTGCAAACTCGAGTTACCCGACGGATTGGGTAACGTACACAATGTCGTCTAAGTCTTGAATCTAAAGCGGTGTTTGTCTGATGAAACATTTGTGACATCTTTATTAGACAAGTCCCAGTTGGCAAGGAGTCTATCGAAAGGATGGGCCAGGGAGTCAAGATTCGTTAGCATGGTCAAATCTTGATCGCGAGAGTTCGTTAGAGCTCAAAACGTGGATCGGAATCCACGTGGGAATGCAAAGATCTGATAAAGCTTTGGTACCCTCAATTGTTCAGATGGTTGAATCAACTTTTGCTATCACTAGTGAATTTCGGGACGAAATTCCCTTTCAAGTTAGGGATGATGTGGTACCCGCGGAAAATTTCAGTCATCCTGACCTAACACTTTGCCGTTTTGGGATTACTTGTCAAATTTCGGGACGAAATTTCTTTCAAGTTGGGGATGATGTGACAACCCGAACTTTCAAGCTCTGTGCTATTATAAACTTGTTAGGTATAATAACGGATTGGTAGTCCATGTGTTTGGGCCGCCTACATCACAAGTATGTTTAACATACACCCGAAGCCCAACTTGAGCACATATGTACACCGAAATCATGTTGGGCCTGGTAGAGCCCAAGTGGAGCATGGTATTGGGGCCGGCTAGCAATTCTAGCATTTATACACACATGTAGTCACGTAGCCTGAGAACACAATTCAAGTGGGTTTGGCCCACTATACATGCGCACACATTTTTAGTCCGGTTTATGTTGGCTTCGGCCCATGTTTATATCTGGTCCGCAATACATATTGGATTACGTATAACTTGATAAGCTAATAAAACGAAACCCTACCCATCTCTCAAGATTACGAGCGGCTGTAGCAGACCCCCCCCCCCCATCATCGAGGATATCATATTGTTCGAACCAACCGTTGGTTAGTAAATTCCCTACTATGTTGATTGTTTCCTTGTGTGATTTCGATTTACTGAAGTGTATATGAATGTTTTATGGTGATGATTATGCTATGCTATGCGAATAACATGTTGGTTTTACTTCTTGATTCATTGTCCTCATGTATATGCAAATTGATCATGAGTTTTGTATAAACTAGGACTATGCTATAATCATGTATTACAAGTATATTAATTATAATGAATGTTATCGTGTGATTTATAAATTGGAAAACAATTGTTCATGAATTAGGTAGTACTGTATGTGAATGAATTATATGATTATGACTACTTGTGAGGATTTAGAATATGTATACAAATCATGATCTGGTTAGAAAAGGAATTGTTGGTATAAATTAATATATGATGAAACTGTTGGATGGTGACAATAAATGCCATAGAGTACTAGCTAGGAAATATGAGAGGTGGTGGTAGATATGTAACTGATTTGATTGTCCTTGAATATATGTGAGGTATTGTGGTTTGTCTTAACATTGATGCTATTTTGAAGGTCCAATCATATTCAAGTCTACTGACATTGTTTACATAAAATTGACTTTTAAATCCTCTTGTCGGCCATCTTAATTGAGAATATTAGATTTTAACAAAAATCAAAGGATAGTTGTCAGTTTGCATGTGATATCATATGGAAAATTACAATTCATTGTTGAGGTCAAAAGGTCATAATGCTACCTGATCGGATTACGTGTAACAGTCATTGATTGCTCATAATTTAGGGTGTCTTGTTCTAGTCATTGAAGGGGAACCCTTATAAGGCTTGTATTCTTGTAGTAATTAATTGGTTATGGAAATAGGGAATGAATATTAGAGAAAGTTTCAGTCGTATAAGTAATCGGGCCAATGTGATAATGATCATCACCCATGATCAAACAACTTACTAATTGCATGAAACATGACAGTGAATTGTATGTTTGTATTATAAATCTTAGAGGTTATCATACAAATTATTAGTGGACCTTACATGTTCTATTGGACCGCATGATTTAGTAATTTGGATAGTGGGCCGCAATCTTGGACTTGTTATGAAAAGGGCATACTAAATGGTTACATGTTAGGCAACTGATTGGTGCTTCATGTGGATGAATAGAACTGTTGTGATTCGGTTTTTGCATTTGTGTGTTCGTGTGTTATATATATGTGTATACGTAAGTATTTTGATGTAAATCTTGAACACGCACATTAGCTGAAACTGATTATGTTGATAACCCTTTTAGGGCAGGATTGATCAAACTGTTAACCGAATAAATAATCTTACCGAGCAAAACAAAGGTGAGTTCACTACATTCGAGCATGCGTCCCAGTAGTTGGGGACAGTCAGTGGGTATCCCGTGGAGGGATAAGTCTTTTGGGTAAAAACGGGTATATTGGTTAATATTCTCACCTATCATTCTTGTAAGTCCCTTATGTTGTTACCTGGAGGGTAACGGGTATTAGTTGGTAGCGCTACTTAGGTTTGGCACCCTCACACCGCTCCTAGAGAGGACAGATGTGAACTAATGACCCAGTCGGGCCCAGTACTGGATAGGAGTACGTGGGAAAGGGCAGTCATGTACTTCAGGAGCCGTCTTGTTCGGAATTGAGATATTAACAATATTACTTGCATTGGTTATTGAACTGTTTTACATACAACTGGTAACAAACGTTTTCTAAAACTGTGAACTCGCCAGCTTTGTCTGATACACTTGTTACATGCTCGCAGGTCGTTAGATGTCTTGGATTTGGAACTTGCTGTCTGGAGTAGCTGGAGTGGTCATGGGTCGACAGGAGGGAATCACGTGATTGGTTATTGATATTAACATTGGTTTTGAACAGTTTAACTTTGGTTTACTATATGCTTCCGCTGAACGTGTTGATTCTTATTTAAACTCGTTGATGGTATTTTTCATTAATCATTGAGGATTTCATTTATAAACTTGTATGGGTTCAATGTAATTAGTGGCTCGTTGTTGGTACGTCACATGCCTAGCAGGGACACTCCCTAGGTGGTATTTTAGGGGTGTGACAGTAGATCTTATAAAAGGAATGATATTTTAAATCTAACGTTCCACCAAAATTTAAACAAGTACATGGTTGCCCTAAATGGGACTTCTAATTGAAATGACTTGCCCATGCAAGGGCTAAACAGAAAATAACAAGGAAACAAATAAAAGACAAAATAAAACGAATTTGGATTAGTCCTATGTTCTTTGTCTAGACTCGAGAATGTGCAACTGTGTAACTGAGATTAAACACAAAAGGCTAGTGTTTAATTCACTCAGTGTTGGCTCTGATACCAACCTGTCACACCCCGATATTTCCACGTATTACCGGTGGGGAGTATCGTGACGTAGTTGATATCATCATAGTCAAACAACACAATTTTAAATGCACAGCGGAGCCAAAAGATAGATTTATTTCAACTGAATAAATTGTAATATTAAGTATCACAAAATAGTTGAAACAGATCCACAGGCGGATCAAAAGAAAAAGGAAATTGTTCAACAGACTTTAACATCTAGAGCTTGCGAGACTTGATTATTGATGCCTGGAGTAGCCAGCCTATTACGTATAGTACCTGCACTTAGCCTTTTTGGAAAATACGTCAGTTTACACTGGTAAATACAACTTAACTGACTCATTTTGAAAATGTTTAAAAATTGATTTGAATGCACTTAGGCAAAAATATCTTTTATAACTTGGGACAATTATTCAAAAATAATCTTGTATACAGTTTTACTTATTTGTCGTCCATTAGGGCCGGTTTGTAGGGCCGGACAAGATTAACTGACACGCCACAGGTATAATGCCCACAAGGTTGATTCCTTTAAGCGGATTACCAGTTTTTACATAATGCAACTGTCATGTGTACGCCTACACCCCGTGCTTAGGTCGTGGCCATTTCTTTGAATGATGCCAAGGATATCCGGGACATGGTCATTTAACCCCCAAAGGCCATACACCAAATAATACAGACTAAAACAAGTTATGTAAATACATCAATCACAATCCAATTTAAATGACTACACAGCCGACCAAGCGGTACTTTTATAGTACCGTATCCCAAGCCCGTATAGGGAAAATAAGTTAAGAGTATTTACCTGAGCAAAGCATAAATCAAAAACAACAAGTGCACGTAGCTTTTACCGGGCTCCTAATCAAGGAACGAAGGTTTTTAATAACCTATTAGAATCCTAACAGGTCTTTAATTAAGCTTAGACTTAGACCGGTTAGTTTTCAAAAGGAAGACACGGTTCAAACGCATGATAAAGCGAAGACCGATTTAGAATGTGGTTTTGACCCAACAAGCTTGGACACTTGTTTAATATGGGTAAACTAAACACATTCTGGATTTTGAGATGAAAACGATATGGTTTGACCCGTTTCGGCTAATCTATGCAAACTAGTTACATAAGCCGATCCGAACGCGAAAAGTGCGTAACGGGTAACCAAATGAGTCATACATAGGATTCCTAAGTTAATATGCCTTAAATATGTTGTGACATCAGTAAGATATCTTCTATTATGCCCAAAACGGATTTAAACTCAAATTACGCCTCGTAGGGGTATTTTGGTCATTTTAAAGGTTATAAAAGAGTTTAAATATAAATCTGAGTTTCGGGTCTGATGTAATCAGTAAAACTACTTAATTTACTAAGTTATATCAGTAGGGTATAACCTATATGTGAAATTTATCATTTCTAACCATGCTATGCACCGAAGGGGCATTTTGGTAATTTCACCTAAAGTTTAAAGGTCAAATCTGGAAATCTGAGTTTAAAACTTTTGCTTACTGCTAAGTATAAAAAAAAATTATTTAAAACATCAGTAGGTATCAAGTCTTATATATCTAAAATGGTTTTAATACATACTATGCGCTTAAAACGAGTAAAAATGCGATTTTAAGCGATTTTCGGGTTTTATAAGAAAAGCTGATATTTTTATTATTCCAGAAGGCTTAAAATATTCTATCTATCATATTGGATTAGTAGAAAAAGGATTGGTAAAACTCCTTTTATAGCCAAAAAGGGCAAAACCGACAATTTACCGGATCAAGCTTAGAACTCTATGTTATGCTTAGCCCCTAAATAAATAAAAATTTCCAAAAATCCCAAAATATTAATTTATATCAGTGGGTAAAAATTTTGGTATCAAAAATCGGGTTTAGATAGGCTATACGCTAATTACACCGTTTAATTACTAAAAAGCTTTCTAATTACGCTAATGAGCGTAACTCTTAATCTAGACCTCAAACTGATGTCAAATTTTAGGTACAAGTTTATAAATCAGTAATTAAGGTTTCTACTCTTTTACATTTTCAAAATTCATGTTTTAAGGTCATATGGGCATAATAGTCAACATTTAGGCATTTAACGGAAATATGCATATGAATCGGATAACTAATGAACCAAGTTGTATAATCACAGAGGGTTATACTTATATGAAACCTGGTCCTAATAAGGCTCTAAGACATTTCTAAACTATGCTCTAATGGGTCAGAACTGAAAGTCAAAGCAAAAGTCTACTTTTGCGACTTTCGGTTCCGAACCGAGCTTAAACTGAAAATTGTCGAGTTGAACATGTTTAGACATGTTCTTACATTAATTACCAAGTTATATTAATGACAAAATAGGTTGCATAGCTTCTACAATGCTAATTATGCATTAATTTGAAAATAAGCTTTCTGTTGACATTTTGAGATTAACTTCGACCCGACAATTGACCTAGTTAGAGTGGGAATCAGAGGGTGCCCTTTTAAGGGTTTATTGCCCACATAATTACCCACTCATAGGTACTTTCAATTTGAAATTTGACTGGACAAATTAAGATTAATGACGAAGTCAAATCTTAATTACGACGGTTTGACTTTAGACTAATTAACTAAGCAAAACTGAATTAAGGAAGGTTAATGACACTTACCAAGGTCCTACGCACGACTAATGATCACTAGGAAGGGTGCTTGAGCTCCAAAAATCTCCAGAAGTGAAGTTGTGAAGTTTTCAAGTGAATGAGCAATTGAACAATTCAACTCATGGCCTTTATATAGGTTTTCTAAGGCTCCAAGATCATTCCAATAAAGTCTATGGATGTTCCCTGATCATCCCAAGTGTCCCTAGGCCATTATAAACCATCAAACAAGCCCAAAGAATCGAAAACAAGCTCCCTAAGTCGGTGTAACTTGCTGAAACAGACACCTGTGCAGTTTTTCTGCATCTGACATGCTGAGGCGGCCCGCGTAAGGATCCATAGGGATCTTACGTGGCCCGTGTGAGGGTTGGCTCCTGTCAACAAGTTTCCCATATTTGCATTTTAGGTCCCTGGTCCTTCCAAATGTGGCTTTAACTTCAAATTTTGCATATTTAACCCTCTAAGTTGACTTTTAAGGGTTCCAAGGCCTAACCAAACTTTGTTAAGTCCTTGGTTAACTTTGTGATCACCCGTAAAGCCTTAAATTTCAACATCGACGCTTTTAACCCCTCGTATACGAATATTGTCATAACTTTCTCATACTTTATCGAAACCTTGTGAAATTTTTATCACTTATTCTCGTGAGTATAATTAATCATTACAAAGCTTCGGGTTTGCTAAAAGGTCACTCAGAGGTATACTTTAAACATGTTGACACATTTAACCCCTGTAGTTTGTAATCTCTCACTTTCTTTCACAATTGGCTTCGTATGATCCATGATTCATTCGTTTAAGGGTATAAACATCGTGTAGGGTCATTGAAAGATATATTTATCCCTTGTTGACACTTTGAACCCTTTTATTCACATACTTTCCTTGTTTATCAACTTTAGTCCCTCTAAAGTAATCTTTTACACGTTTAAAGCGCATGACACGTGTCGATATATTATTGGACATGAATTTTCGAGGTGTTACAGCGGCGCATGACGCCTACGGATCCCGGCTCTCGTGGGGCACGACACTTGTCGCGTTGCGCGGCGGTGAAACTGAAATGCTGTCGCGTAGCGCGACAGCCCTATTTCGACAAAATGCTTCCTTTTTGATGCTGCACTTATGCCCAGCTATGATTTTAACCAAAACACTATGTTCTAAATTCCATAACTTTTGACCTACATATCCAAATCACATGATTCTTGTTTCTATGCGATCGTAATTTAATTACGGATCCATATATCACCTCGGGTCGCATTAGTAGCTGATTTATAAGCAAATGGCTTATAAATCCCTTTATACCATTATTCGACCCGTTTAATCCTATTAGTTTACCTTCATTATAAATAACTCATTCGTTATACTAAAAATAACACTTACCTTAATACTCTCATTCATTACATAATCCTTGCATAAATTTTCCACACTAATAAATATTAAGTTCTACATACGTACTAAGAAGTGAATCGAAATCACTTACCTCGTGCGTCCGAGTTCGTGCATAGCTTCCGTATTTACCTTTGACTCATTGCCCTTCCATGCTCGTGTCCATGTTGACATGGCTCCTACGCTTTCAGGTTATCATCAACACATTCTTGTTAGCATACATCATTGTACTTGATAACGAGCTTACATTTGCATAATTTCATATTCAACTTGCATTAATCATTCCTAACAAGCATACGACATGTACCCGATTTCACATCCTTTCAAACCCATATAATCCATCATGTCATTCCATTTGTCACATATTTATATACCATGTACCATACGATTATCTATAATCTTATAATCACAACAAGTCTAGCCATGTTCCTTATGCGTTGTTGACTTTCGGAGTCAACGATTTATCATTTTAACTTTCGGCTTAATCTCATATACTCATGACATCATAATAGGCTGTTTTGGGGCGTCCGTTTACTATACTTACGAGCTTGCAAAAATTACAATCTTTTTTATGTGACGTGCCCCTCAGAGGGTTATCTTTGTGTTAAATTTTTAGAGTCTAACTCTCTACCAAAAATTTATGAAAATTCATTTACTAAGCTGAAATCAGATTCGTCACTTCTGACTGCAGCTTACGAAAAAATTCATTTAAAATTCCTCGTTTATCCGATTGACGAAATTCAAGTTGGAGATTTTTGGAATCACCTGAAGCTACCTACAGTAAAAATTTGAGACCAAAACTCAATTCCTAAATGGAGTTATGACATTCGTAATGGGCTACAAATTCTGCCAGAAAACTCAGCCTGAACCTTCGATACGGAAAAATTCATAAAACGTTCATTTTTCGTCGAAAAAATGCAATTTCAGTTTGGTTAGAAAGGTTTTTACTGGGAGTTCATCACAAACTCAATAAACATAAGTTTTTGACAAGATTTGACCCAGTTACAGCCGATTGCATTCAGCTGTAACTTTCTGGACAGATTTAGTTTTCATCAAATCTTTTCTAAATATCTCTCATTCTAACTTCACCTATACATTTCATCATACACCTTGTGTGCATACCACCAATAAAGCACATGATGTAAGTACCTTATGCATTACCCTACTAGTTCATGCATAATTCATCAATTACAACAAGAATCAACTTAAGTACATACTATAATCAACATATCATTCAAAATCTTTCACAACACATGTTCCATATAGGAATTATATCACATATTCATGCTCAATCTCGCATCAATTCACGGATTAATCATAATCCATATCATCAAACATCACCAAAACAAAAAATTTAACTTACTTGGTGTGAAGAATACTTGAATGATCATAATTCCTAGTTCATGCATCAGATTTGACCCCAATTTCCTTGTCAATTTGAAGGTTCTTGTGAATTAGGGTTTACACCCCTTTCTCCTGCTTACTTCGATCCCCAGACAAACACACACAGTGTGTGTGTTTTAAATTTTCTTTTTATTCTTTTAATTAATTCAAGTTTCCACTTTGACAACCTTAGTCCCTTAAGTTTATGACACCATCATAATTGCCACTAATTTCATACCCTTACTTAGCTCGTTAGGTATTTAACTAAGTTTAATAACCTAGTTATTGTTTTTCATTTACTTAAACATGGTGACATATCTACGAATTTAATAATTCGTGTTTTGGTGTGTTACAAATCTACCCTCCATAAAGAAGGTTTCGTCCTCGAAACCTACTTCATCAATATCGGTTTATCCATTAGTAAGGTCATAAATTTAAGAGCATCATTTCTAGAAATCCTTTCTCCATTTCATTCAACAAATCAACCTACCTAGATTTGTACGTAACATTCCTTAAACATCAAACATATAGTCCATCATACTCGTCTTAATTGATCCGTCTATAACGGTTTAATACATTCCTTTTTATTATTATCATAATTTGCATCCCTTATGACCCATTACAACGAGTCACTACTTATACTATATCTTCATTATACTTTCTATATCATATTGACCCGTTCGTAATCGGTCAACTACATATATTTTACATTTCCATTCTTTAACAATTTCTTCTTAAATTCTCATCTCAGCACATTATCGTATTTAAACTAGTGTGTTCAAACTAGTAACAACCTAAAGAGTCTAATACCATGATGTACATTACAACAAATCTGAAGTTCATATGAACTTACTAATATATTTTACCATCAGTATTAGTTCTACTAGTTTCATTTATACCTAGAGTTTCATTCCTACATTCTTACTCATGCACGGTCTGCTTACTACATAAGCCTGAACTAAAATTCATTCTTAATCCACTTCTAAAAGCCAATGCTTGTTTTTCATAACACATTCTTCACTACATTATTTCGTACGAAAGTACTTTTTAAACCCATAGCTAAATATTTACTTTCAGATATTAAACAATTCACTAACCTTACTGTTTTGACGCAGTACATCGACATGCAAAAGCGAATCAACCCTCTTCGTTACCATTCATACCATCTCTGATTGACCTGATTCATCCGTGTGATGAGCTTCCGCTCATGAGTATTCTTTCGTCGTTCTTGATAGGTTTATCACATCGTGATTCCTGCCATTCTCATTATAAGATTAGGGGTTTACTGTAAGACCCTTACTTGTTTTATATCATATTTAATATGATTTTCGTATAAATACATGTTTATACGATTACACATATGTATGAAAATACGAGTTTATTAAAAACATTTTAAGATTTAAAACAATTCAACATCAAGTATTTATATCGTCGTTTAAACGTGACTACAAAAAGTATCGCGGAAGCTTGATTCTTGATCGTGTTCGGTTCCTTGTTGAGCTTGATCGTCATACGGCACATCAATTATACTTACATTTCATAAAAACATGAAATGATTTATTCATATGGCGTTTAAAACGAGTTTAAATGGGTTCGCAATGCAAAACAGTTGAACAGCAACATTTTTGCTAGATATGGAGGCCCTCACGGGCCGCGACATACTTGAGGAATTCCTTCGTGGGGCGCTAAGGCCGTCGCGCTGCGCGACACTCATACCAGTCCACTGTCGCGCAACGCGAAGGGACAATTTTGACAGAACATTTGTTATTTGCAGCTGCATAAACTCAGCCACACTAATTTCCACGGAAACGAGCATAACTCTCTCGTTTTAGATCCGTTTTACACGATTCTTTTTCCTACGTGATCGTAAATTGATCCTCCATCATATGGAGTTAAAATCCAACATTCAGATTAATAAAATTTAAGACTTTTAAGTCTTCGGCTTATTACCCTTTTTACCAAATTTTGACCCGTTCGTGATTTTATCAAACAAACATGTTTATTTGATCCTAAATTCTCATGAACCTCATAATTTCTATATTGTCTATCATATTAGGTCCATTTCACGGGTTTGAATACCTATTTAAACCCATTTTCGATCATATGCTTATTTTGACCCGTTAAGGGTATTTAAGCATATTTTAGGCACAAATTGCTTTCATTCGTTTCTAGCGTTATATTTCCACATTTCTTATCAAGTGATCTTCCACCACAACTATATTTGTGGTGGATTTAATGTGGTGATCTATATAATCCGATTTTTACTCCTCGGATTGTTATTTTACGGCAAAGACTCACATAGAGTCATTTGATCAAAGATTTACATCTTTCGCTTCTTATACTTATTCTAAGTATCTATTTAATCATAAAACTCGTTTCCAAACTACCTTTAAAGGTTGTTTGTTCAAATTAGCTAACAAGGGCGTTTTGGTCCTTTTTAGTCTTTCATTTACGATGAGGTCTTTTGAGAGTATGTTTGACCCATAATTCTTCTTTTGAGTTATGATCTCGTTCGAAAAGTCATTATGCTTTTTGAAACGCCACGACCATCATTTAAAACATTCGGTTTACCCATTAAAGTAACCCATTGTCTATCTAAGACTTCATTTAATACTCATTGAACCTTACGTTCTAAATGAATAATTACTATATTACACATACCTGGCTCGGGTCAATGTATTGACCCGCTTTAATGCCTTGCTATAATGATCGCTAAAATAATAGCGATGGTATTATTATTTCAACATTTATCCCTGAAATCATATAACTCGACAATAATCATTAGTCGATATTATCAAAAGGTGGTATCTTCGCCTTTTGACCCGTTTGGTCTAAATGACCGATTATATTAGCGAGATGACATGTATTTCCATCTCGACTATATGACTCGCTCCGGTTTACATCGTGCGGTCATTCTACTTACAATTCATTTCTTAACACTTTTTGGCCTATTATGGCTTACGTCATAAGTGTCTTTAAAAAACTAACGGTTATGGTCAACGCATGACCAGATTACCGTTTTACCCATTATGTTTGTTTTGGTTTACCTTATAAGGTAACCATTAAAAGTTCTATATTTATTAGTCATTGCATGACTAAGTATCCGTAGTAGTCCTTTTAACCATTAAACATGGTTTATTATCATCTTTGGTTATCTTGTTCCGCACGACTACACGTCGGAACTTTATATCATAATTGTTCACTTATTCTATTCGTAGTTAATACGATAAGAGAATATTCTATGATTTATGAGTATTGTAAGATATACTTACTTTGCATCCGAGTTATGCTTTTCTTTCATTACTTGATTCGTCTGACCAGCTTCCTTCCCAAGCCTTCACCTAGCTTGTCAGGCGTTAAACTTATGATTCTCTTGTTCGGGTGATCGTTAATTCACGTTCGGTTGTGAATTTGGGCTTCGTTTGGCCCTTCAATCTGATGGATTTGTGAAGATTAGGGTTTTGGCTCCATGGGGAGCTTCCCTGCTCGATCTCCAACACATACTGTGTGTGTGTTTGGTTTAGATATTTTTATAAGATAACCTTCAAGTTATCCTTATTTAACCCCTCGTGTTTGGTTCATTTATTAAGTAGGCCACAACCTACTTATTTTAATAACGATATTCCCACTTATTAACTAGGTTAAACATTCCTAGTTAACTTAGTGGGTTTGGGGAATTTATGACTCAGTTTATTTTAAGTCCTGTTAACTCGGGCCTTTATAAACATTATTTTATCAAAAGCATTTATACTATTTTTATTTAATATTAGGTTTATTTATTTAAAATCCTAATATTTACCGGGTTAATTTTACCACTAACGGTACTTACCCGTCTTTTAGCATTAATGGGGTTTGATTACCAAACCCGTTTTCGGGATGTTACATTTACACATTTCATTCGATTTCACTCAGACATGATGTTTATTACATCACTTTATTTACCTATTAATCTTTTCTCGATTCCTTTTTAAAATATTAGTGCGTTTGACCCGTTCGTAACGGGTCAATACATGACCATTTCCTAACATATCACTTTCGCTGTTTGACCCGTTCATGATGGGTCAATACATAACCATTCTTTCGCAGATCTTTAACTCATTTGTCAACTTTTGAAGTTTGACTTTTCAAAGTCAAACCGGTACTTCTTACTTATCATAGACGTATCAAAGTACACGTTCATAATTCCTTTCCATTCTTGCATACTTGCAAAGACTTTATTTCATCATTTTAATATTAATTGCAAGATTTTACCCGTTCCCGTCCCTACTTAAATCATTTGTCTAGGTCGTAACCGTCATTCATTCCGACTCCCAAGAGTTAATTTATGATATGTCTAACACGTAACTTATTTCAAAGCTTATTTCTTTTGACTAGGGTTTCTTGCTACTACAATAGTTTTCATCGGTCTTACCTACTTAATGAATCAAATACTTCATGCTATTTTACAATTACTTGCTTAATAATCATCAACTTACTTTGTTTGACTTTTCGAAAGTCCATTGTAAATACATTCTGACCTATGTTTACCAATTACCCAGTTCTGCACATCCCTATCTAGTCGAGCTATAAACTCCTATTAAAAGCATAACCTTTTACATACCTGGCGCGAGTCAAATCCATTGACTCGTTATCCATGCCTTGCGTTGACTATTTCCTTCCAATTTGGGACATTACATGACCACACATTATGCTCACCTACAAATATATGACTTGACCATTTCAAACATTAAATACCGGGTACAAATGGCAATCACCATTTGACCCGCATAACTCATTTGTCCTTTCAACCATTCTTGCATACAACACATTAGCATAAATATATTCATATATATATATAAGTTTAAAACATAACTTGGATAATATCCGCCTTTTAAAGAATATTTACTTGTTTGGTCTGTAATTACTTACAAATTTGTACCTTTCATTCTTATCATTCATTCTTACTTATTTGATTCGTACCTACTTACGAATTCAAACTTTTCATTCTTTCTTTCATTCCCTTCTATGTTTCGAATCCGTCTTGCAGTTTCTAACATATCATTCATATCCTTTATTCCTTCTATGTTTCGAATCCGTTTCGCGGATTCGAACATATCATTCACATTCTTCATTCCTTCTATGTTTAGAATCTGTCTCGCAGATTCGAACATATCATTCACACTTTCCATTACTTCTATGTTTTTAATCCGTCTCGCGGATTCAAACATATCATTCATACTTTCTTTTTGTATGTAGTACTCTCAATTTCTTGAGAGTCTTACATTTCCTTTCACCCTCACGTCCACCAAATACCTAATTCTACCGGAAATACCTGAAACAATTATCATGGTCTCACGAACGTCATATGTTTCTTGTGTACTGGCCAGGTACACAATCCACAAACTAGTTTCGTGTCTTTGTGTAATCATCACCTTATGTCCGAAGAATTTGGTTTCAGCACGTGTAACATTTTCAAAACTTCATTACGATTCCATTACCATCTTTCATTTAAAATTTTCCTTTCCCTTGATAGGTTTTACCATTACATGCACCCACATATTAAATTTACGTACCTGGGGTCAATTTGTCTTATTACTGTCACACCCTGGCTTTTGCGGAAGCGTGGGTTTATTTGGTGTGACTTCTTAATACCATAGCAACAATCATAACAATGCTATATGATAAAAACACAAGATGTTCATCCATTCATTAAGTTTAAAAATACCACAACATCATTGTTTGAAAATGTCGACACCTAACATAAGTTACAAACCATACTTGTTTACTACGTGTTCATGAGACACAGCAAAAGACTTTAAATAAGACGTGGTTTAAAGACATGTAACCCGTCCAGGTAAGGGTTACACCTCCTAAACCTACTACCCTGGAGGACGTCTCTTATTCAACGCAGCTAGACATATGCATACTCCGCCAGATCCGCTAGTTTCCTGAAATACATGTAGTTTGAAAAAACAACAAAAGTTGAGCGAGTTCATGTGTAAGTGAGTATGTATAAACCTTTGTAATGTGTCTGTATGTATGAAAATCCCTGGTATGTAGCAATTAAGGAAAAAGAGATCAGCAATGGGTTGCAAAGCCACTGGTATGTGTGAAACGGTGCAGGAAGTACTCAAACCTAGCAAATTTGTACCGGGCCTCCGACTGTAAGACACAGTCACCACTATGGGCCACCCTGGCCTAATGGGTGTGGGCTCGCTACACCCAAATAGATCTATCACTCATGTCCCTCAGTCCTATAACGAGGATTAATGGCCTTAAGTGTTGTACCCACCTTTCACATGATCTAAGCGCCTAAACCCTCCTTTAGCTAACCATACCATGTATAAAAGCGTCTGTAAGTGTCTGTAATAATTGTAACATGTATTCCACCCCCGAAGTATAAAACTGAAAACAGTTAAGAGAAAAGGGGGACATGAACTCACCGTAGTGCGTCTCCTGTATCGAACTCAAATCTCCGGTCTCGTCAGCAAATACGACTCCCTACAATGTACTATTGTCTATTAGACGAACGGGCCGTGCCTTGCTTTTGTATTTACGGGTTTGAGTTACGTTACTTGACATTATTCCAAGTTATAACTTCTTGTTAAAATAATAATAATTATTTTAACTTAAGTTTTGTTTTTAGGGTTTAGGAATAATAGTTAGGCAACTATTTCGTATCCAAACTTCTCAAGTAATTTATATGCGTATTCCCTTCCCAAGGATGGGGGTATTTATACATGTACATTTGCAGTTTCGGCAAATATATTTTAAGTCCCACTTAGAAAATATATTTAACTTATTTGTCCAAAAATGACATATTTTCAAAATATATGCATTTTTCCCAAAAATAATATATTTTACTTATCTAGTTTCCAAAATAATATTTTACCAAAAATATATGTGTAAGAGTATTTTGCGGAATATTTCGTAAGTTACGTTTTCGCGTTTGGTTTTACAATACCAAGTGTGTAACTTAAATATTCGTTCCGTTAGATTTTTGGTATTATTTTGGAGTTGTAATTTCCATGGTATTCGTAAGTTATATTATTTTACCCTAAAATAATATAACTAGTTCACAAAATATGCAAATATTCACACAAGTGTCTTAGTATAAAATATATATTCTAAATATATATTTACCCATTTTTATTTACAAAATCATCCTCCGATACTTTGTATTTTTTTGTAACAAATATTATGGCGAAGTTTATATTCGAAACACAAGTTATAAAATATACTTGTAACACTTGTTTAGAAAAATATTTTCTAAGTGTTGGATTTTTTAGAAAATTTCGCCAGAGTTTCCTTTGTAAACGGAGGTGTCCATGCTTATTAGCATATCATTTTCTTTTCAAAAATTCATTCATTCATTCAATCAATCAACAACAAATTATTAAACAGCATTGCACTAACCAAGTGCAAAAACAATGCACTTTACATAATAACATGAACTTGGTTTTTCGTAAAAACGTGTAGTAACTTAGTGGGTTGTTTAGTGGGTTTAGTTACCCTCCAAAGTGTGTTTATTTTTGTTAAAATCTCGCTCTCGGGATTTTTAGATGTTCACAACTTGTGAACTTATTTTACAAAAATATCCATTTACAACATTTTCATATCTTACTAGTATTCATATACTTATTTCTTCCAAAAATATTGTATGAATCATGACTTTTCGAAAATCCGTCTTTTAACTTGGTTTGTCTAGAAAAATCCTTTGTAACCCTCGGGTCCATACGACTATCTACTTACTTAGTTCATTTATTTTTCAAGAAATCCCTTTGTTACCAAGTTTATGTTGAAACATGGAGGTGATTCTTTTATGTAGATCACTAATCACCTCCGAACTTGTTAACTTAAGTTTTTAATCTTCCTTTAACAAGTTCAACCATGATGTTAAACATTCTATTACTAGCAATCATCAAATAATCAACAACAACATCAAAACAACTTTATTTTATCAAGAGTTCATCTTATTTCATCAACATGCTAGCTTTATGTGTAAGACTTTTGTCTATGATCTTTTAGTGTTCATGTATTCTCATCATAACATAACTATTAACTTCCATAAATATGAAATAAATGAGGATCAAGAAGCTTACTACTAGCTTTTAAGCTAGGGAAGAAACACTAGAGAAAAACGGGTGGATAAAAGCACACGAGGGAGGTCCTTGACGATCCGTGAGCTCCACACTTCGTGATTCACCTTTGTGCACCTTGTAAGAGTCTTGGAATACTTGTATCAAAATAAAAAAAAAAGATGGTGGTGACAAGGGGGTTCGGCCGAAGCTTTTAATAGAGAGGGGAAGAGAGTGATTTTTTTGTAGTGGTGAAGATGATGTTGATTATTTATGAATCAAACTCTTTTGTCCAATGGATTACATGTCCTCAAGAGTACATACAAGGTCTAATCATGATCTTGTAATTTCCAAGAAGAGATTATTTAGTGATTTAAAAAGATTTGAAAAAAAAATCTTGAAGTGTGGGGCCATAGGGACGGTTATATGCATGGGGGGGGGGGGGATTGTAAAGTTTGATGGTAAAATGTTAATTAGTGGGAGTTTAATATTATGTCTAGTGTTTAGTGTGTACCGGGTATTATGTAAGGTGTTATAGTGCTTGGGGACCATAACTAACTCAGAAAAAGTGAAACAATGTTTTTAACAATATTTTTATGTTCCGGGTATTGTCCGGTTGTTCGGTTTGATACCGTTTCGTTAAAGTGCTAAGTTATGTCATATAATGTCCTTTATGTAACTTTTAGTGACCCTTTTAATTCCCGACACTTAGGAAAGCATGCAGGACCATTCTGCCATATTTTTGCCAATGACTAGCATGTTTAAATGCTGAATTTTGTTATTAAGTGCAGAATTCTGCACTTAAAGTGGGTTTTAGACACTTTCTGGCACCTAAACTATCACCTAGTGACGCAGTTTTATGGTCCTTACTCTCCTACACGCCCTACTAGTGTAGTACCTTGTCCCTGGCTCATACTGGGCCTCAATATAGTGTCTGTCTATGTGCTGGCATTGTCAGCATGTGTCTGGGTTATCCGCTCACTGTGCTAACTGTGCTTTGTGCATCAAGTTTGTCACTAAAATCTATGTGTAATAAATGGAGTGACAGTATGAATGTGATGCATATGTATGTATGATGCAAAAATCATAGAGCAGTTAAATCAGCAGTTGTAATCAAGCACAGTCATTAAGCACCAATTTAATATTAATTAATTTGTACGGATACCTGTAATTTTTTAGGGTTGTCACATTCTCCCCCTGTTAGAGAAATTTCGTCCCGAAATTTTAGTTCTGCTACTAGATGCAGGGGTCTTGGGGAATAAATGTGGGTACTTTTCTTTCATGCGATCCTCACGTTCCCACGTGAATTCTGGCCCGTGTCGTGCATTCCATCAAACTTTGACGAGTTTGACACTACTCCGGCGTGTCTTGTTAATCTTCCAATCCGTAACCTCAACGGGTTCTTCAGTAAAGTGGAGTGTGTCGTCGATATGAACTTCGTCAGCAGGAATGACTACTGATTCTTGAGTTGGACTCTTTTTCAAATTAGATACATGAAATGTATCATGAACGCCGTTAAGTTCAGCAGGTAAGTCCAATTTGTATGCTACAAGTCCAATCCTTTGCAGGATTCTGAATGGACCAATGTATCGCGGATTCAACTTTCCACGCTTCCCAAAGCGTGCCACACCCTTCCAGGGTGAAACCTTTAACAAAACCATATCACCAACCTCAAACTCCAAAGGTTTCCTCCTTAGGTCCGCATAACACTTTTGTCGATCACGAGCCGCTTTGATGCGCTCTCGGATCTGTGCAATCTTGTCTGTCGTTTCCTGGACCAATTCCGAACCAATCTTGTCTGTCGTTTCCTGCCCAGCATAAGGGTGATCGACACTTGCGTCCATAGAGAGCTTCGAACGGTGCGGCTTGAATGCTTGCATGGTAACTGTTGTTGTATGAAAATTCAACCAATGGTAGGTGAGTGTCCCAACTTCCACCTAAATCCATTACGCAAGCTCGCAGCATGTCTTCCAGCGTTTGAATAGTTCGTTCGCTCTGTCCATCTTTTTGCGGATGAAATGCAGTACTCAGGTTTAACTGAGAACCAAGTGCTTCTTGGAAGGATTGCCAAATCCTTGACACGAAGCGTCCATCTCTATCAGAGATAATTGAGAGTGGCACTCCATGTCGTGCAACAATCTCTCTCATGTATATTTCAGCAAGTTTACTCGTGTTGTCTTTTTCCTTGATTGGAACAAAGTGCGCAGACTTCGTTAAACGGTCTATAATTACCCAAATCGTATCATGGCCCTTGGGCGTCCTTGGCAATTTCGTTATGAAGTCCATGGAAATCTGTTCCCATTTCCATTTGGGTATTTCAGGTTGCTGCAGAAGACCTGAAGGCTTCTGGTACTCGGCTTTCACTTTGGCGCAAGTTAAACATTTGCCAACATATATTGCAACATCGCCTTTCATCCTTGGCCACCAATAGAAATCCTTAAGATCTTGGTACATCTTATCAGCTCCTGGATGAATCGAGTACCGTGACTTGTGAGCCTCATCAAAAATAACATTCCGCAAACCACCAAACAAAGGAACCCAAATTCGTTTCATGAAACACAACGTTCCTTCCCCGTTTGGTACCAACTGTTTCTCCATCCCACGGAGATATTCCTTCTCAATATTCCTTTCCTTGAGAGCTTCTCTCTGCGCGGCACGAATGCGCAACGAGAGATCCGTCTGAATAATCATTTCCAAAGCCCTAACCCTTATGGGCTTGATCCTTTCCTTTCGACTTAGGGCATCGGCGACCACATTCACCTTCCCTGGGTGATACTTGATCTCGCAATCACAATCGTTCAACAATTCTACCCAGCGTCTTTGCCTCATGTTAAGCTCTTTTTGATCAAAAATATGTTGCAGACTCTTGTGATCAGTAAAGATTGTGCATCGCGTGCCATATAAGTAATGTCACCAGATTTTCAATGCAAACACCACCGCGCCTAACTCCAAGTCATGCGTGGTATAATTTTTCTCGTGAATCTTCAACTGGCAAGATGCATAAGCTATAACCTTCTGTCGCTGCATCAATAAGCAGCCTAAACCTTGACGCGAGGCGTCGCAATATACCACGAAGTCGTCAGTGCCTTCGGGTAGAGATAAGATCGGTGCGTTGCAAAGCTTGTTTTTCAACAGTTGAAATGCTTCATCCTGTTTGTCTCCCCAATCAAACTTCTTGTCTTTTTGTGTGAGAGTGGTTAAAGGTTGAGCGATCTTCGAGAAATCCTCAATGAACCTTCGATAATAACCAGCCAAACCTAGAAACTGTCGAATCTCAGTTGGTGTCTTAGGAGTCTCCCAGTTCTTGATCACCTCGATATTTGTGGGATCCACATGAATTCCATTTCCATTAACCACATGACCAAGAAACTGAACTTCACGCAGCCAGAACTCGCACTTCGAGAACTTAGCGTATAACTTCTCCTTTTTAAGTAGCTCTAGAATAGCTCTTAAGTGCTGTTCGTGCTCGTCCTTCGTCTTTGAGTAGATCATAATGTCATCAATGAACACAATCACAAACTTATCGAGGTACGGCTTACAAACTCTGTTCATCAGATCCATAAACACTGCTGGTGCGTTTGTCAAACCAAACGGCATGACCAGGAACTCGTAACGTCCATAGCGAGTCCTAAAAGCAGTCTTAGGAATACTTTCCTCTTGAATTCTCAATTGGTGATATCCCGATCGAAGATCGATCTTTGAGAAAAAACTTGAACCTTGTAACTGATCAAACAGGTCATCAATTCTTGGCAAAGGATATATGTTCTTGATAGTCAGCTTATTCAGCTCCCGGTAGTCGATACACATGCGAAAACTACCATCTTTCTTCTTAATGAACAAAACTGGAGCTCCCCAAGGTGAGAAGCTTAGTCTGATAAATCCCTTGTCTAGCAACTCCTGAAGTTGCGTCGACAACTCCTGCATTTCCGAAGGCGCAAGTCTATAGGGTGCCTTAGCCACAGGCGCGACACCTGGAACTAAGTCAATGTGAAACTCGACTTGTCACTGTGGTGGCAATCCTGGCAAGTCTTCTGGAAAGACTTCAGGATACTCCTTTACGACGGGAATATCTTCTAGCCTTGGCTCAGCTGCTTCTTTATCCACGATGTGTGCCAAGAAGGCAACACATCCCTTCTTCAAACTCTTTCTAGCCTTCAAGTAACTAATGATTCTCAGAGGCGCATCGCGCTTCTCTCCATGTACCACAATCATTTCTCCGTCCGCCAATGGGATGCGAATGGTCTTCTCGTGACATACAATTTCGGCTTTGTTGCTTGACAACCAATCCATCCCTACTACTACGTCGAAGCTTCCCAACTCGACTGGCAGTAGATCCAGTGTAAACTCGTGTTCTCCCAACTCTATTACAAATCCTCTAATGACTTCATTTGTTTCTACTAGCTTTCCATTAGCCAGTTCAATTGAGTATGGAATGTCTAACTTACTAGTAGTTAACCCAAGCATTTTCTTAAATTCTAGCGATACAAAACTATAGTCGGCACCAGTATCAAATAGCACAGATGCAAAGCGTTGATTTATAGGGAACGTACCAGTGACAACATTCAGGTCCTGGCGTGCTTCCCTTGCTCCAATATTGAATACCCTTCCACGAGCTTGATTGAGTTTTGGGCAGTCGCGCTTGAAGTGCCCGATGTCTCCACAGTTAAAACATCCCGGTCCTAGAACGTTACCATTACCACCTTGAGCATTGTTTGCTCCCCGGTTCCCAGCTTAGTTTCCAACATTCCCACGATTACCATTTCCGTCGTTGTGGTTCCCATTTCCGTTACCACCGCGATTGTTGTTACCAAAACCCCTTTGACCATTGTTACCGCGACCAGCACCTGTACCAACCCAGCATGTATTCTTCGAATGGCCTTCCTTCCCGCAAGACTCGCATCTCCTTAACCTGCACTGACCAGAATGATGGTACAGGCATATATCACATTTGGGCAAAGCGCCCATATATCCCCTTCCCTTGACTTCAGCACCAGTTTTAACTTCAACTGGTGGGTTCACCTCCTTCTTCCTGCTGGCATTGCTGGTACCCTTTTTAAAATTGGAGAACTTCCGTTTGTTCTCGCCAGATGACTCCACATGAGTCTCCTTCTTTTTCTGATCAACATTTGAAAACTTGTTTAGCCTAATGGCTTCTTCCGTTAAGGACACGCTCAGGTCGATGGCTTCAGTAATTGTTGCTGGTTTTGACGATGTAACCATGCTCATAATCTGAGGTGCCAACCCCCAGATGAAACGCTCCACGCGTTTGAATTCAGGCGTAACCATGTAAGGTACCACATGGGACAGATCATGAAACCTCTGAACATACTCGGCGATCTTTGGGCCGTCCATCTTTAGGTGCCAAAATTCCGTTTCCAGCTTTTGTATTTTGGCCCGTGAACAGTATTTCTTCCTCATGAGCTCCTTCAGCTCAGTCCACGTCAATGCATAGGCCGCCGCCTCTCCCAGGGTTTGTACTTGCAAATTCCACCATGATAATGCACCATCAAGAAAGAGCCCTGAGATGTATGTAACTTGCTGCTCAGGAGCACACTTGCTCATCCTTAAGATAGAATCCGTCTTTTCTGCCCATCTGACAAATGCAACAGTGCCTCCAGTGCCGTTAAAGTTAAGCAGTTTACAGTCTAGAAATTGTTTGTAGGTGCAGCCTGTCCAAGCAATGTTATTCATAGAAAACATTAGCATTTGCACATGAAATGTCCAAATGTAGTGTAATGTGTCTCGAGTGACTTAACATTACCATTTTGGTGGGTTGTTGTTTCTTGAGGTATTCCCGCTGGTCTCAGCGCGGGAGGCTTCGTAATCAGCAATGGCCTGCGAAATTCTTGCCTGCAATTCTGCCTCAGTGGTAGGCAAACGTGTGTCTCGTCGTGGAGGCATTTTCTAAAAGAAGATCATATTGGTCAGGTCATCGTAAGTATGGTAAGTAAGTAATATGCGTATGTAATAACATCCATCAACACAATAACACATAACATCCCATGTCATACTCACAAATAAATAAATCAACAATGCATGTAATGAGAATACTGCGATTGAGTTATCATATAATCAAGACCACAATTACAGTGTTCACAAGTTTTCCAAATGTATCGTACATCCCAAAAGAGACTAAGGGTCACAATGCCCTTGTCTGAACTGTCTAGCCATATACAACAACCAAAAATCAAGTATCAAAAGTCATGATGTCAAAATGCAGTCTTCAAAATGTTGTATAGTCTGGCTCAATCGCTGTCTTCTCATCAAAAGTAACGCTACCTGCAACAGACCAAAAATCCTCATGCTGATGGGGGAGGAGGAGGAGGGAAGAAAATCAAACGGCGCAAACGCACCCAATCCTCCTCAAGTGCATGGATAACGTGCAACAGGTAAGCTATCTGCTGCTCAGGGGTGAGAAAACGAATATTAGAATTAGGGGGTAGTGTAAGAGGAGCTGGTGGTGTAGCAAAAGGAGACTGACAGTGACAAGGTGGACGTGGAGTCCTCTCCAGCTCTAGAACTCTACGACTCAAATCATCCTGCTGTAACTGCAGAGATCTAAGTATATCATCTGTGGTATACCCGACATGAAAAGGGTGATACGGGTCTGACAGAGGCATAACATTGGGTGATGACCACAAGAATGGCTCAGCCATAGGTGCTGAAGCAGGAAAAGTAGTGTGTGGGGCAGGTGTAAACGAGGGCATAAATGAAAAAGCTGCTGTCGAGTGGGGCATATGATCGGGCTGCTGTGTGGAAGGTCCTTCCCCTAGACGGGGAGGAGGGATATCCTGTAGAAAGGTGATGGGTAAGTCCGTGCGGTGGACATCAGATGCGTGCGGATGATACTGGGGAACATCAAGCGGTGCAAAAACAGGTGCAACAGTGGGTGTAACTGGTACAACAAAAGGAGGATAATCATCATCCTCGATCCACCCGTTAAGGGTGTCGGCATATCTCGGATCAATATGTGTGGCGAAAGGTGCACGGTCGACAAACACCAGCACAGGATCAGGCAATGGTGCATCAACAATAGGAACATCAGGAACCGGTGGTACAATGACTGGTGCGTCAATGATGGGTGGTGCCAAGACTGGTATATCGACGTGATCAGGCTCAGGTAAAGGATCCGGCAAAAGTGTAACAGCTGGAGCATCAATAGGGTCATGAGCAATGACAGGCTCTGGGCCAACTGGAACAGGCTCAGCAGGTACGAACTCGACCTCAGGATCTGGGTCGACGTCATGGGGAACGACAGGCGCAGCAGACATCACCATGTCTGAGTCTACGTCAGGAGGGTAGCGCTGCATGCCCTGGTCGTGAATAGATGCGGATGCCCCAGACTCAAACGAGTCTGGACCAGATGAATCAGAAGGAGCCTCCTCTATGGGAGCCTCAGCAGGTGGCAAGACAACAGCGTCAGCGGCAGGAACCTCAACAATAGGGACTACAGGGTCGTCAACGGGGACATCAGCATGAACCTCAACCATGGGAACAACATGATCATCAACGGGAACATCAGCAGGAGGGACATCGTCATCCATAAGGGCCACACCATCCTGGTCACCCTCCGGGGGACCCTCAATGAATAGGTCGATGTCATCATCTAATAACGCGTCGAGAGGTAAATCCTCTAAGGGAAAAGCAGCGAGGGGGATAGGAGCAGGGATCGGAATGAGATGTAGATCCCCGTCAAAAGGACCATCAGCTAGAGGCACGTCATCCCCAAAGTCTGGTAGAGCAAAAGGCTGGAAGGCGTCCTCATCAGTGCTCGTAGTATCTGACGTACAAACCTCGCTCTCAGATAGGATCTCGTCGTCCGAGACTACCGCCATGGGATCAAGCGTGTCTGACACTCCGGTATTCGAAGATGACATGCTGTCTGTAACACAACCACACATATGCACATATATCAACATGTAGTCAAATAAGCATGTAAGTCACACAAAGTATGCAAGTAATCATCCTAGTCTTCCCCAGACTATCCCACCCAGTCTCTCAGACTAAATTCCCTAGTCTCTCAGACTAACTCCCTGGTCTCTAAGACCAACTCCCTGGTCTCTAAGACCAACTTTCCCAGTCTCTAAGACTAAATCCTCCCTCAGTCTCTAAGACTGATCCTCCCTCAGTCTCTAGGACTGAATTATAAATATACCCTTTTGAAATGTGTATTTGTGCCTTTTGTTTGTAAAAATGTTTGTACCCTGGATCTGGACGTATAGTGTATGCAATGTAAAAATGTTTGAAAACCTTTTCGTGAGAGCCCTAGTGATCATAGTCTAGACTCGAGAGAGAATCCTAGTTCGCTATGATCGAGGCTCTGATACCAAGCTGTCACACCCTGGCTTTTGCGGAAGCATGGGTTTATTTGGTGTGACTTCTTAATACCAAAGCAATAATCATAACAATGCTATATGATAAAAACACAAGATGTTCGTTCATCCATTCATTAAGTTTAAAAATACCACAACATCATTGTTTGAAAATGTCGACACCTAACATAAGTTACAAACCATACTTGTTTACGACGTGTTCATGAGACACAGCAAAAGACTTTAAATAAGACGTGGTTTAAAGACATGCAACCCGTCCAGGTAAGGGTTACACCTCCTAAACCTACTACCCTGGAGGACGTCTCTTGTTCAACGCAGCTAGACATATGCATACTCCGCCAGATCCGCTAGTTTCCTGAAATACATGTAGTTTGAAAAATTAACAAAAGTTGAGCGAGTTCATGTGTAAGTGAGTATGTATAAACCTTTGTAATGTGTCTGTATGTATGAAAATCCCTGGTATGTAGCAATTAAGGAAAAAGAGATCACCAATGGGTTGCAAAGCCACTGGTATGTGTGAAATGGTGCAGGAAGTACTCAAACCTAGCAAATTTGTACCGGGCCTCCGGCTGTAAGACACAGTCACCACTATGGGCCACCCTGGCCTCATGGGTGTGGGCTCGCTACACCCAAATAGATCTATCACTCATGTCCCTCGGTCCTACAACGAGGATTAATGGCCTTAAGTGTTGTACCCACCTTTCACATGATCTAAGCGTCTAAACCCTCCTTAAGCTAACCATACCATGTATAAAAGCGTCTGTAAGTGTCTGTAATAATTGTAACATGTATTCCACCCCCGAAGTATAAAACTGAAAACAGTTAAGAGAAAAGGGGGACATGAACTCACCGTAGTGCGTCTCCTGTATCGTACTCAAATCTCCGGTCTCGTCAGCAAATACGACTCCCTACAATGTACTATTGTCTATTCGACGAACGGGGCGTGCCTTGCTTTTGTATTTACGGGTTTGAGTTATGTTACTTGACATTATTCCAAGTTATAACTTCTTGTTAAAATAATAATTATTATTTTAACTTAAGTTTTGTTTTTAGGGTTTAAGAATAATAGTTAGGCAACTATTTCGTATCCAAACTTCTCAAGTAATTTATATGCGTATTCCCTTCCCAAGGATGTGGGTATTTATACATGTACATTTGCAGTTTCGGCAAATATATTTTAAGTCCCACTTAGAAAATATATTTAACTTATTTGTCCAAAAATGACGTATTTTCAAAATATATGTATTTTTCCCAAAAATAATATATTTTACTTATCTAGTTTCCAAAATAATATTTTACCAAAAATATATGTGTAAGAGTATTTTGCGGAATATTTCGTAAGTTACGTTTTCGCGTTTGGTTTTACAATACCAAGTGTGTAACTTAAATATTCGTTCCGTGAGATTTTTGGTATTATTTTGGAGTTGTAATTTCCATGGTATTTGTAAGTTATATTATTTTACCCTAAAATAATATAACTAGTTCACAAAATATGCAAATATTCACACAAGTGTCTTAGTATAAAATATATATTCTAAATATATATTTACCCATTTTTATTTACAAAATCATCCTCCGATACTTTGTATTTTTTTGTAACAAATATTATGGCGAAGTTTATATTCGAAACACAAGTTATAAAATATACTTGTAACACTTGTTTAGAAAAATATTTTCTAAGTGTTGGATTTTTAGAAAATTTCGCCAGAGTTTCCTTTGTAAACGTAGGTGTCCATGCTTATTAGCATATCATTTTCTTTTCAAAAATTCATTCATTCAATCAATCAACAACAAATTATTAAACAACATTACACTAACCAAGTGCAAAAACAATGCACTTTACATAATAACATGAACTTGGTTTTTCGTAAAAACGCGTAGTAACTTAGTGGGGTGTTTAGTGGGTCTAGTTACCCTCCAAAGTGTGTTTATTTTTGTTAAAATCTTGCTCTCGGGATTTTTAGATGTTCACAACTTGTGAACTTATTTTACAAAAATATCCATTTACAACATTTTCATATCTTACTAGTATTCATATACTTATTTCTTCCAAAAATATTGTATGAATCATGACTTTTCGAAAATCCGTCTTTTAACTTGATTTGTCTAGAAAAATCCTTTGTAACCCTCGGGTCCATACGACTATCTACTTACTTAGTTCATTTATTTTTCAAGAAATCCCTTTGTTACCAAGTTTATGTTGAAACATGGAGGTGATTCTTTTATGTAGATCACTAATCACCTCCGAACTTGTTAACTTAAGTTTTTAATCTTACTTTAACAAGTTCAGCCATGATGTTAAACATTCTATTACTAGCAATCATCAAATAATCAACAACAACATCAAAACAACTTTATTTTATCAAGAGTTCATCTTATTTCATCAACATGCTAGCTTTATGTGTAAGACTTTTGTCTATGATCTTTTAGTGTTCATGTATTCTCATCATAACATAACTATTAACTACCATAAATATGAAATAAATGAGGATCAAGAAACTTACTACTAGCTTTTAAGCTAGGGAAGAAACACTAGAGAAAAACGGGTGGATAAAAGCACACGAGGGAGGTCCTTGACGATCCGTGAGCTCCACACTTCGTGATTCACCTTTGTACACCTTGTAAGAGTCTTGGAATACTTGTATCAAAATCAAAAAAAGATGGTGGTGACAAGGGGGTTCGGCCGAAGCTTTTAATGGAGAGGGGAAGAGAGTGATTTTTTTGTAGTGGTGAAGATGATGTTGATTATTTATGAATCAACCTCTTTTGTCCAATGGATTACATGTCCTCAAGAGTACATACAAGGTCTAATCATGATCTTGTAATTTCCAAGAAGAGATTATTTAGTGATTTAAAAAGATTTGAAAAACAATCTTGAAGTGTGGGGCCATAGGGACGGTTATATGCATGGGGGGGGGGGTAAATTGTAAAGTTTGATGGTAAAATGTTAATTAGTGGGAGTTTAATATTATGTCTAGTGTTTAGTGTGTACCGGGTATTATGTAAGGTGTTATAGTGTAACAACTCGAGTTTCCAAGATTTCCATCTTCGCATTTATTGCACGTTAATTGTTTAGATTGTTTGTTGACACGACTTGTTTGTTTCACAACTGTACGCGTTGTAATAGGTTAAATCGTATTGTGACTGATATATTATACCCGGTGTGTACTAAGTGTGTTATTAAGTGTGTTTTATTTATATTGGTGTGCATCATGGTGTGTGTATATATGTTGATGTGTAAATAACATGCTGGTATTGATGATGTGTTTGTGTAATTAAGAACAACACTAAATAATGGAGCATGACCGAAATCACCCTCTAGGCGAAAACACTCTCACCCACGAAAACAGTTCCTGATGAAAACACATATGTGTTTTCGTCCACATATGGCCAACGAAAACATGGAATGGGCTTTGGCCCAGTATCGATTTAATATGGATTCCGGCCCACTTGGTTCCTTGACATATTAGTATTAGATGTTATACAAATACCACCGGCCCACTTTAGTCTATTAGTATTATATTAGGTATTACGTGAACTTATCATATCAACACAAACAAACCCTACCCCCTTCTCTGTTTGCGATGGCAGCCCCCCCCCCCCATCATCAAGGTCTCAAATATTGTGCAACTTCCATTACGGTTAGTATGGTTTTTTTTTTGTTTGTATATTATGTGTGCTATGACTCTTTATGCAAGTCATTCATCAGGATAGAATTTATGATGATCTGATAAGTTTCTGTTGCTGGTTAATAATGTGAAAACTTGATAATTACATGATCTTGTCTATGTGTGAATATACTGACAATACATGTGAAAGTTTAAGAACTTCAAAGTCAATAGCATGTTAGTGTAAATTGTCGGCCATTTTAATATTCCATGTGTGCATATGATTTATCAATTTGCGGTCCAATTAAATCAAGATTTCATATGAATTCAGTCAGATTTGCATGTGGTCTTATATTGTCGTCCAATAGAATTAAAAGAGTCGTTGTTTATACAATTGTTTCATTCGAGATTGCATGTGATAAGGGACAGTTTTGAGGTAGTAGTATTGGGGGAGGTGAGTGGGCCGTATGTATATAACCATATATGCTTGGGCCTATTTTAAGTAGGCTGCGTATAAGGATAAGGGGCGGGTTAGGTGTTTGGGTTTTGGCACGATGGTGGGCCGCACAGTAGTGATAATGGATCTGTTTTGGGCCGAACGTATTAAATGGTTGGGTTCGGGTATTTGTGAATAAACTGTATATGCATGTGTGAGGAATGTTTTATGATGTGAATATTTACAATACGTTGAGTAATGTTCGTGATTTAATGCATGTAATAGTTTAAATAACATGAATCGATAAATGCTTTCGTGAGACATGGACACTGTTGATTAACTGATACAACTTGCATAACTGGTTTAATGCTAGTGCACTGTTTGTGTAGCATGTGAAAAGAATGTATGACATAAGTGAATTTGAATGCTAAACTGATTGATATTGGTACTCATGCTAGGACGTGTTTGATCCATTTGGAACAAGTAGTGTAACGTAGATAAACATACCGAGCAAACCAAGGTGAGTTCACACTCTATCCAAGGCATGGGATTCCCAAGGGTTGGGAATGGGTTAAAGAACTGAACGGTAACTATGAACTTGCGTATTCCCCATACAACAGAATACGTACGACCATAAGACCATCAACTCTATCACTTTAAGTCCCTCATTTATCGACTTAATCGCCGAGGCCTATGGCGAGCGGGTCATTAGTTAATAGCGCTATTAGGTTTAACAAACCTCACACCGTGCCAGTCGGACGGGCGTGTACTAATGGACTATGGGCAAAGGGTCAATGCTGATAGACATTGACTTAGGGCACCTCTTACATTTTCGTAGCAGTCGATACGCGTGGTCTAGTAACACATGGGAAGCCCCCACTAATCTTCGCAAACATGTCTGGGAGACCGCGATACGAATTAATACGATACATGGTTTACAAAATGAACATACGATTTACGAAACGAATACGATAACCAAACAACCAACTGTGAACTCGCTCAACTTTGTTGTTGATTCGTTGCTACATGCCTTGCAGGTCGTTAGGTACCCATGGAGCTTGCACAGGGAGGCGCAGTCGTTGTGGGACATGGCAATGTGTGCCATGCTATAAACATTACTTTATTTCGTACTTAATACTTACTTTGGGTTTTTACAATTATGCTTCTGCTAAACACTTAGCTATGTTTTGATTTTGAACACCTTTCATATTGTTTGATTGAATTATTTTTACTACATACATTGTTCAATATGATTGGTGGCTTGGTCCTGGTCAGTCACGCCTCCAAGCGGTGATACTCCGCGTGTGGATTTTGGGGGTGTGACAGATTGGTATCAGAGCCATTGGTTATAGCGAACTTGGTTTTAATAAGGGAAAAAGTTTTTGTTAAAACCAGACTATAACCTGAACAGTGCTCAACGATCCACAACGACGCTTCGCTCCACGTGCAAGACTCAACATTCTAGGTGATATGATTTATGTTTACATTGCCTACTTGCTAGATTACATAGAACTGTGCTCCTGGTATGCTTAGATAAACGTAACGACTATTGTTTGAAAACACTTATGTGCTTACTCTCTTCTGTCATAGCACTTTCGTGAACTTTTCTCACTCATGTTTCCTTTGATATGAAGATCATGAGTGGACGCGTTAACCTAACTCAAGCCCAGTTGGCGGCTTTGATCACTGAACAAGTAACTGCAGCACTCGCAGCTGCCCAGGCAGGAGGTCAACACGCTCAGCCACCTGTATGCACATTCAAGACGTTCATGGACTGTCGTCCTAATACTTTCAGTGGCACTGAAGGAGCAGTTAGACTCCTCCATTGGTTTGAAAAGCTCGAATCGGTCTTCAAAATGTGTGAATGCCCTGAGGCTCGCAGGGTGAAGTACGCCACTGGTACTCTCGAAGGCACTGCGCTAACTTGGTGGAACGCGCAAGTTCAGATGTTGGGGCTGGCGGCTGCTAATGCCACCCCGTGGAATGATTTTAAGGAACTGATCAAGCGAGAATACTGTAACCGTGATGACATCCACAAACTGGAAGTGGAGTTCTTTAACCTGAAGATGACAGGGTCAGAGATAGAGGCGTACACGAAGCGATCTAACGAACTGGCAATTTTGTGTCCAACTATGGTAGATCCTACCATTAAGCGCATTGAGCTGTACCTCAAAGGCTTAGTACCAGAGATTCAAAGCCATGTGACTGCTGCTAACCTTGCTACCATTCAAGATGTTACTCGTCTTGCTCATCGTCTCACAGACCAAGCAGTGGAACAGAACAAGCTGCCTAAATGTATTGGTGCTACTACTACTACTTCTGCTATTCCCAGTGACAACAAACGAAAGTGGGATGGAACCTCCAGCAAGGGTTCGACTTCAGTTCAGCCCCAGACACAGCAGCGAAAGATTGACGACTATCAGAGCCCTGGTCAGCAGTCTTCTGGTAGTCAAGGGAAGGGTGGATATCGAGGAAACCACCCAAAGTGCAACAGATGCAACAGGCACCACAGTGGTCAGTGCAACAGGGGTCGTTTCCAGAGGTGTCTCAAGATGGGTCATGAAGCTAAGGATTGCAGGAGCTCACGACCTGCGAATCAGAACTATCAGCAACAACCATCCGCTCCACAGAACCAGCAGCAGCAACACCGGGGAAACAGGGGGTGCTTTCAGTGTGGTGCTGAAGGCCACTTCAAGCGGAACTGCCCTCAATTAAAACAGAATCAGAACAACAACAACAACAATAATCAGGGCAATGGGAACAACAACGGGGGAACAATGAAGGAAACAATGGCGCCAGGGGTCGAGTGTTCGTGCTGGGTCAGGGCGACGCAAGGAATGATCCTAACGTGGTGATGGGTAAGTTTCTTCTCGACGACTTTTATGTTACTGTCTTATTTGATTCGGGTGCCGATACCAGTTATGTGTCTTTAAAAGTTAGTCAAATGCTCAAGCGCACACCAACACTTTTGAACACCAAGCATGTCGTAGAATTAACAAATGGTAAAAGTCTAGAGGCCACACACATAGTTAAGGGTTGTAATCTCGTCTTAGTTGGTCAGACTTTCTCTATCGATCTCATTCCTATAGTTCTGGGTAGTTTCGACATCGTCATTGGGATGGATTGGTTATCCCAACAGCAAGCAGAGATCCTATGCAAAGAGAAGATTGTTCGTATTCCCCGTTCTGGCAAAGAACCTCTCGAAATTCAAGACGACAAGAGTGGTGCTGTAGTGGGCATCGTTTCCTTCCTTAAGGCCCAGAAGTGTTTGCGAAAGGGCCACACCGCTATCTTAGCACTTGTTACTTACGCATCAACGAAAGGGAAGAAAATTGAGGATATTCCAGTAGTACGCGACTTTTCTCAAGTGTTTCCTGAAGATTTACCTGGGCTACCGCCTCATCGCCAGGTCGAATTTCAGATCGAGCTAGCTCCTGGAGCAGCACCCATAGCTCGAGCACCTTATCGCTTAGCTCCAACCGAACTGGAAGAACTGTCTAAGCAATTGCAAGAACTCTTGGATAAGGGTTTCATTTGTCTTAGCTCTTCGCCCTGGGGAGCTCCCGTGTTGTTTGTGAAGAAGAAAGACGGTACCTTCAGGATGTGCATAGATTACCGTGAACTAAACAAGGTGACCGTAAAGAATCGCTATCCTCTTCCACGCATTGACGACTTGTTCGACCAGCTGCAAGGGTCGAGCTACTATTCAAAGATTGATCTGAGGTCAGGCTACCATCAACTGAGAGTCCGGGATGAGGACGTCTCCAAAACAGCATTCAGAACACGCTACGGCCATTACGAGTTTCTGGTCATGCCATTCGGGTTAACAAACGCGCCTGCAGTCTTCATGGATCTTATGAACAGAGTGTGCAAGCCTTACTTGGATAAGTTTGTGATTGTATTCATCGACGACATTCTGATCTACTCTAGGAGTCGTGAGGAACACGAGCAGCATTTACGACTTATTTTGGAACTACTTCGAGCAGAACAGCTGTACGCCAAGTTTTCAAAATGCGACTTCTGGCTTCGCGAAGTCCACTTTCTAGGCCACGTGGTAAACAAGGATGGGATTCATGTTGAACCATCTAAGGTAGACTCGATTAAGAACTGGCCTGCACCTCGCACACCAACGGAAATCCGCCAATTCTTGGGTTTGGCGGGCTACTATAGAAGGTTCATCAAAGACTTCTCCAAGATTGCACAACCTCTCACTTTACTAACGCAGAAAGGCGTCACCTATCGTTGGAGTAATGCTCAGGAATCAGCATTTCAGCACCTAAAGGATAGGCTCTGTAGCGCACCTATTCTCTCATTGCCAGAGGGCACAGATGATTTCATGGTTTATTGTGACGCATCAATTCAGGGTCTTGGGTGTGTATTGATGCAACGTGACAAGGTTATTGCATATGCGTCGCACCAACTTAAAGTTCATGAAAGGAACTACACTACACATGATTTGGAGCTGGGAGCTGTTATTTTCGCACTTAAGATATGGAGACATTACCTGTACGGTACCAAGTGCACCATCTACACCGATCACAGGAGTCTCGAGCATATCTTCAAGCAAAAGGAATTAAACATGCGATAACGTCGTTGGGTCGAGCTACTGAATGATTACGAATGTGCCATCAAGTATCATCCGGGCAAGCCAATGTTGTGGCCGACGCCCTCAGTCGAAAGGATACTACACCTAGATGCGTATGTGCTTTACAACTCACTATCCAATCTAGTCTTCCTGCACAGATACGAGATGCTCAGGTAGAAGCATTGAAACCAGAAAACGTCAGGGCTGAAGCCCTAAGCGGCTCAAGGCAACGGTTAGAACAAAAGGAAGACGGCGCCTACTATGTGACAGGACGCATCTGGGTCCCACACTATGGAAACTTGCGCGAGCTTGTGATGGATGAAGCACACAATTCTCGTTACTCGGTACACCCTGGTTCGGATAAGATGTACCACGACTTGAAAACTACGTATTGGTGGCCTAGTATGAAGGCCCACATAGCAACTTATGTCAGAAAATGTTTGACTTGTGCGAGAGTCAAGACTGAATATCAGAAACCATCAGGCCTACTCCAACAACCAGAGATACCACAATGGAAATGGGAGCAAATTTCCATGGATTTCGTTACCGGCCTGCCTAGATCTCAACGTGGAAATGATACTATTTGGGTGATCGTGGATCGACTCACAAAATCTGCACACTTCTTGGCTATCAAGGAAACGGATAAGTTCTCCACTCTAGCAGACGTCTACCTTAAGGAAGTTGTCTCGAGGCACGGGGTGCCAACCTCTATTATTTCTGATCGTGATGCACGATTTACTTCAGAACTGTGGCAAGCAATGCATAAGTCCTTTGGCTCTCGATTAGACATGAGCACCGCTTACCATCCGCAAACAGATGGGCAGTCTGAACGCACCATCCAAACTCTAGAAGACATGCTTCGTGCGTGTGTAATCGACTTCGGCAACGGCTGGGAAAAACATCTCCCATTAGTGGAGTTTTCGTATAACAACAGTTACCACACCAGCATTCAAGCCGCTCCATTTGAGGCATTGTACGGGCGTAAATGCCGATCACCTCTTTGTTGGGAAGAGGTAGGTGATAGTCAGATCACAGGTCCAGAACTTGTAGTAGATGCAACAGAAAGAATTGCTCAGATAGGACAACGCATGGCGGCAGCTCGCGACCGTCAGAAAGCCTACGCAAACAAGCGCCGAAAACCACTCGAGTTCCAAGTTGGGGATCGAGTGCTACTCAAAGTTTCACCCTGGAAGGGTGTGGTTCGCTTTGGAAAAAGGGGCAAACTCAATCCGCGTTACGTCGGACCATTTGAAATCATTGAGAAAATAGGCAGGGTGGCCTACAAACTGAACCTACCAGCAGAACTCAGTGGAGTTCACAACGTTTTCCACGTGTCGAATCTGAAGAAGTGTCTGTCAGATGAGACCCTCATAGTTCCTTTGAAGGAGCTCACTATCGACGAACAATTACGATTCGTCGAGGAACAAGTTGAAATCACAGACCGAGACGTTAAGGTCCTCAAGCACACCAGAATACCTCTTGTTCGAGTTCATTGGAACTCCCGTCGTGGCCCAGAGTTTACCTGGGAACGAGAAGACCAAATAAAACTCAAGTATCCCCAGTTATTCGGAAACAATGCAACCACTACTGAGGCTGAAGCTACTACAGCATTTCGGGACGAAATTCCAAATCAACGGGGGGATGATGTGACACCCCAGGAAAACCAATAAACCATGCAAACTTAACTAGCTTCCTCAGTAACCGCGTACTAAATTTCGGGACGAAATTTCTTTCAAGTTGGGGATAATGTAACAACTCGAGTTTCCAAGATTTCCATCTTCGCATTTATTGCACGTTAATTGTTTAGATTGTTTGTTGACACGACTTGTTTGTTTCACAACTGTACGCGTTGTAATAGGTTAAATCGTATTGTGACTGATATATTATACCCGGTGTGTACTAAGTGTGTTATTAAGTGTGTTTTATTTATATTGGTGTGCATCATGGTGTGTGTATATATGTTGATGTGTAAACAACATGTTGGTATTGATGATGTGTTTGTGTAATTAAGAACAACACTAAATAATGGAGCATGACCGAAATCACCCTCTAGGCGAAAACACTCTCACCCACGAAAACAGTTCTTGATGAAAACACATATGTGTTTTTGTCCACATATGGCCAACGAAAACATGGAATGGGCTTTGGCCCAGTATCGATTTAATATGGATTCCGGCCCACTTGGTTCCTTGACATATTAGTATTAGATGTTATACAAATACCACCGGCCCACTTTAGTCTATTAAGATTATATTAGGTATTACGTGAACTTATCATATCAACACAAACAAACCCTACCCCCTTCTCTGTTTGCGACGGCAGCCCCCCCCCCCATCATCAAGGTCTCAAATATTGTGCAACTTCCATTACGGTTAGTATGGGTTTTTTTTGTTTGTATATTATGTGTGCTATGACTCTTTATGCAAGTCATTCATCAGGATAGAATTTATGATGATCTGATAAGTTTCTGATGCTGGTTAATAATGTGAAAACTTGATAATTACATGATCTTGTCTATGTGTGAATATACTGACAATACATGTGAAAGTTTAAGAACTTCAAAGTCAATAGCATGTTAGTGTAAATTGTCGGCCATTTTAATATTCCATATGTGCATGTGATTTATCAATTTGCGGTCCAATTAAATCAAGATTTCATATGAATTCAGTCAGATTTGCATGTGGTCTTATATTGTAGTCCAATAGAATTAAAAGAGTCGTTGTTTATACAATTGTTTCATTCGAGATTGCATGTGATAAGGGACAGTTTTGAGGTAGTAGTATTGGGGGAGGTGAGTGGGCCGTATGTATATAACCATATATGCTTGGGCCTATTTTAAGTAGGCTGCGTATAAGGATAAGGGGCGTGTTAGGTGTTTGGGTTTTGGCACGATGGCGGGCCGCACAGTAGTGATAATGGATCTGTTTTGGGCCGAACGTATTAAATGGTTGGGTTCGGGTATTTGTGAATAAACTGTATATGCATGTGTGAGGAATGTTTTATGATGTGAATATTTACAATACGTTGAGTAATGTTCGTGATTTAATGCATGTAATAGTTTAAATGACATGAATCGATAAATGCTTTCATGAGACATGGACACTGTTGATTAACTGATACAACTTGCATAACTGGTTTAATGCTAGTGCACTGTTTGTGTAGCATGTGAAAAGAATGTATGACATAAGTGAATTTGAATGCTAAACTGATTGATATTGGTACTCATGCTAGGACGTGTTTGATCCATTTGGAACAAGTAGTGTAACGTAGATAAACATACCGAGCAAACAAAGGTGAGTTCACACTCTATCCAAGGCATGGGATTCCCAAGGGTTGGGAATGGGTTAAATAACTGAACGGTAACTACGAACTTGTGTGTTCCCCATACAACAGAATACGTACGACCATAAGACCATCAACTCTATCACTTTAAGTCCCTCATTTATCGACTTAATCGCCGAGGCCTATGGCGAGCGGGTCATTAGTTAATAGCGCTATTAGGTTTAACAAACCTCACACCGTGCCAGTCGGACGGGCGTGTACTAATGGACTATGGGCAAAGGGTCAATGCTGATAGACATTGACTTAGGGCACCTCTTACATTTTCGTAGCAGTCGATACGCGTGGTCTAGTAACACATGGGAAGCCCCCACTAATCTTCGCAAACATGTCTGGGAGACCGCGATACGAATTAATACGATACATGGTTTACAAAATGAACATACGATTTACGAAACGAATACGATAACCAAACAACCAACTGTGAACTCGCTCAACTTTGTTGTTGATTCGTTGCTACATGCCTTGCATGTCGTTAGGTACCCATGGAGCTTGCACAGGGAGGCGCAGTCGTTGTGGGACATGGCAATGTGTGCCATGCTATAAACATTACTTTATTTCGTACTTAATACTTACTTTGGGTTTTTACAATTATGCTTCTGCTAAACACTTAGCTATGTTTTGATTTTGAACACCTTTCATATTGTTTGGTTGAATTATTTTTACTACATACATTGTTCAATATGATTGGTGGCTTGGTCCTGGTCAGTCATGCCTCCAAGCGGTGATACTCCGCGTGTGGATTTTGGGGGTGTGACATATAGTGCTCGGGGACCATAACTAGCTCAGAAAAAGTGAAACAATGTTTTTAACAATATTTTTGTGTTCCGGGTAATGTCCGGTTGTTCGGGTTGATACCATTCCGTTAAAGTGCTAAGTTATGTCATATAATGTCCTTTATGTAACTTTTAGTGACCCTTTTAATTCCCGACACTTAGGAAAGCCTGCAGGACCATTCTGCCATATTTTTGCCAGTGACTAGCATGTTTAAATGCTGAATTTTGTTATTAAGTGCAGAATTCTGCACTTAAAGTGGGTTTTAGGCACTTTCTGGCACCTAAACTATCACCTAGTGACACAGTTTTATGGTCCTTACTCCCCCACACTCCCTACTAGTGTAGTACCTTGTCCCTGGCTCATACTGGGCCTCAATATAGTGTCTGTCTATGTGCTGGCATTGTCATCATGTGTCTGGGTTATCCGCTCACTGTGCTAACTGTGCTTTGTGCATCAAGTTTGTCACTAAAGTCTGTGTGTAATAAATGGAGTGACAGTATGAATGTGATGCATATGTATGTACGATTCAAAAATCATAGAGCAGTTAAATCAGCAGTTGTAATCAAGCACAGTCATTAAGCACCAATTTAATATTAATTAATTTATACGGATACCTATAATTTTTTAGGGTTGTCACAATTACATGCCTTGATGTCGGCCCTAGACCGCATTCACGGATCATCCTCTCCAAACAATTATGCTTACCTTACACATAACATACTGTTAGTTTCCTTCATATACATACTTAAATATATACTTAAATTCGCTTCTACCTTTAGATCTTGATTGATTCTGGGATTGTACAGGTTCCTTGTCACAAGAGCACACAGGTTTGAGTTCAAGTATTTACCTCCTTCTACTTGATTTCCCTCAAACCAGGGCTCTGATACCAACTTGTAACGCCCTAACACGTAATAACTTAAAAACGACACAGCGGAAAATACGAGCCTTAAAATTCTTTATTAGTCACATTACTTACATGAAGGCTCAATTACAAAGTGTCATACATTTATTAGAAAGAATTTACAACATTCCCTTTTATTAACTCTTCAAAGAAATACATAAATCAAACTATGTGACTGTCCTTTTCCGTACAATCCTTGCTCTCGACTCGATCTATGTCTGCTTCTCTTCGTAAGTGGTAGAAGAAATCCATGTAGTACCTTTAGACATCACATACAGCTTAACCATTAGTCGTTAACAACATCATACGACATTATTATCATATAATTTAATATCAAATAACATTCGACAATATAAACTTTGATTTATTCTACTATCCTCTCGTATTTTCTCGTTCCGAGTTCGACTTCGATACCTCATGAACCCGATGTTCTTTTACCTGCATTACATTACAACTTCAAGGCACACCATTAGCAATTGTCAATACCCAAACATAATGAAACCATTCCTTCATACCTTTATAACATCTAGCATTCATACATGTATACTAACTCCTACGTGCATTCATAGTGAATTACATTTGTATATGCATACATTCCTAATTCATACATGCATACAAACATATACACCTACATATATACGCACACATTCCTACACACACACATACATACGAGCTCTCGCTTAGCACTATTATTCATATATGTACCTATGCATCTTGTCATAATCACACTGTTTTGGTCAAAAATTACCGAAGCAATTAAGTGATCAAATTAGTTAAGTGAGGTAGTGTGCTAGAAACGTGTGTTGAAAATATGCTAGTTAAGTTATTTGCAAAAACAATTTCAGGATACGAATCAGGATATAGAGCTGTATCTATGATCAAACAATGAGAGAAAATGTAAAGGGTGACACAGGATGTACGAGGAAAGCCCTTGATTAATCTAGATCGCTGGCACAAAACCTCGGGAGCTGACAATCGCAGCTGCCTTGTTCTTCTATTACTTCAAATATCAGGATACAGTGCAGGATATGATGCGGATCAACTAGGTGTTACAATGTAATTCGAGTACAAGTGTTTATGTGTAGTGATTGTTTGCAACAGGAGAGAAAAAGTGTGCGAAAGAGAATGTGCCTTAATCTGATCCGATCAATCTATTTATAGTAAAAGGAAACTAACTAAATATCCTATTATTCCGGGATTCAGCGGATATTCCCCATATGAACGTTGCAGTCCTGGTCTTACGGCTTCAACGTCTCCAAACTAACTGATTTGCCCGAGTCTCGAGGAGAAGAAGTCCACCTGACCGTTAGAGACTTGTTACAATAATCTGCACGTGAGCTAATTGGTTACTACCAGGATATCGCATCAGGATGTTACCAATATCCTGATCCGGTATCCTGATCACAAATAAACAATCAAAGCCAGAATATTAGTCAGAATATATAAGCAGAAATTCACCCATAACAATTGTCCCCAAAATATATCTGTTGGTATACCAATCCAACGGATATATTTTAAAACTCTATCTCGTAAACCGAGGCAATTAAAATGAAATGACGATTGAGGTGACATTGTGCAACTTCCAATACGACATTTACTCTTTACCCCCCTATACCCAGCCTATATTAGCTGAGGGATTCTTCATTATGATCATCTCTATCTTCAAGCAAACTTCAGGTATTTTCTCTATTTCCCTTCCCTGTTTTCCTTGTTTAAATCACTTATTCTTTGGTCGAGATTCTCCATGGCTACCCGCACTAGATCCCAAACGGCGGATTCCGTTCCCCCTTTTCACAAGCAAAACCTGCTTAAAGAACCCTCAAAAGAGGTGTGTTCATTCGATGATGCCGATATCGCGGCTTTACAAGCTTCCGGTGCCTTTCCTGCCGGGACAATCTTCTGTCCATTCGACCAGAGGTCCGATCGGATTTTTGTTCCGACGAGTGGGTATGCTTTCTTGCTTATCCTTTCTCCATAGGGCTTTAGTATCCATTTTCAGCCTTTATATCTCGTTTCTTCGAGCTTACCGGCCTTAGCTTCGCCCAAACCATGCCCATGGTTTGGCGCGTATTAGTTACCTTGGAACAGATTAAGGCTCGTCACATGCCTAACTTGTGCATTGAAGATCTTCCGATGGCCTATCGTTTAAGATCCCATGGTTCCAGGCGGTTCCTTCTATTTTCTATCTCCAAAGATCCTCTCATTCTTAAGGCTACCAAGAACGAGGATAAATGGAGAAGAAAATTCTTTTTTGTAAAAAGGGACTCCATTGACAGGGGTTTTGACCTTCCTAAGAGATGGTTGACTTCCGGTAGGATTCGGGGTTTTAGGAATATCCCCAATCATATCCCGAGACTACATCTTGAACTGATATCCTGATATATTTATTCTTTGCAGCAAACTTCAAGGAATTAGCTCCCCCAAGTGCCGAATCGGAAGGAAGAATAAAACCGATTATATTTTAAGGGTATAACAAGACTGAACATATCTTCCCTTATGCAGTGCCAGTTATCAATCTTGAAGGCTTCCAACTCGACGAGTTGGATATTTACTCTAGCCTCGCACCTGTCAAGCAAGAATCCAATCTGAAGCCAGCTACCACACCAAAGCCTACCGGTTCGAAGACTGCTACTGCTCCCAAAGCTCCCCCAGCATCCAAGACCCAGGCCTCCAGCTCTCGGAAGAGGAAGGAAGCAGATTACCCTGCTACCCCCATGTGTTTCCATTTGAGAATTATGGATTCACAGAATCCAGCAAATTCATGACCGACTTCCTCAACCAGGTTAGTATCCTTGACCTATATCCTGCACCATATGCTGGTTATAAATGTTTATTAAGGCTAATATATGTTCTCTTATTTTGTAGGGTCTCGAACGTCTGGTATTCCTTTATGAAGACGCATGTGGCACAAACGTCATGCTAGAGAGCAAGCTGAAAAAGGCCGATGCCACCATTGCGGACCAAGCAGCGGTTGCCACCGCCAAATCGGAGCATTACGAAGCTAAATACAAGGCAATGGTCCAAGAGCACCAGTCTGCCATCCAGAAGGTCACTCACGAGGCTCAAGCCAAGTCCGATGCTGCCCAAGTTCAACATGAGCAGGACATGGCATCATACCGGGAAAGCCTCAAGAATTCTGTTATCATCTCCCTCCTCCAGGCCAGACTGAAGATGGCTTACGAAGCTATGGCTATGGGATTCGAATGTCCTTCATGGAATATTAAGGCTTGGGAGATGAAACTGAAAGATCTTGGTGGTAACCCTATGGAGCCCCCTTCAAAGCCTACTGCAGAGGAGCCTGCTAAGGTGACCGAGAAGGTAGATGATGCTGGTGCTTCAAAGGATGCTGGTGGTGATGCTGGGACGAATGCTGGAAGGGATGCCGGAGAAGATTTTTCTGATGAAGTCATGATGGAAGAGGGTGATGCCCCTTAAAAGCAGTGTAGTGGGCGATGATGGATGTATATGCCTAGGCCGGAGCCCACTTTTTTAGGTCTGATGGTCGTGGTTTGTTTGAACAATTTACTTTTCATGTCCTTGAACAATTTACATTTCCTGCATTAAGACAATATGATGACCAAAGGTGGATGGGTCCTGGGTTTCAGGATGAAGCCCTTGGTCATCAATTGGAGGCGGATGGGTCTCAGTTTGAGACGAAACCTTCAACTATTAAGTAAATAAGGTAAGGAACTAATCGTGCTTTTGGTGGATGGGCCTCGGTTTGAGGTGAAACCAAAAGCACAACTTTTGACATGTTAATAATATAACCTCCTTTTGACTTATTTGTTGTTGCCTTTTAATTTTTGTTATGCATCGCTTAGTTTAGATTTCAACTTTGCAAAATTAGTGCAATATTTTTTGAAAGTATCCTGATCAACATACTCGGCGATATCCTACAAAGACTTTCGTCAAATAGGGTTTTTCAAAATTCAAACAATTCAGATAAAGTCTTTAAAGAAAAAAGGATAGTTTATTCGTTTTGATTATACTTGTTTGACCAGAGTATTAGTTTTTAACCCAAGTATTATATCCCAAATATTCCAACCAAATATCCTGAAGCATATTCCGAAAGCACATTTCGAGAATATATCCTTAATCAGGATATTTAAACCATTTCCAAACATAGTTTCAAAAGCTCAAATGACTTAAGTAAGGTTCACAAAGGAAAAATCATACCAGGAATAGAGTGTATCCCTAGTATCGAACGTCAATCATTTTGCAACTTCTTCCACTAAGATGTCCCCAGTCCAAGATACTTAGTACACTAGGTCCAAATTTGATCTTTTGAGCTCTACAAAATCGCCTCAGAAGGAATGTCCCCTGTGCATGAAGTCTTTGAACACTCAGAAAATTTTTGAATATCAGTTCCAACTGTTCGAACAGTTCTTGTGTCACAGGGGTAAAACCCAAAAATATACTGGAGATAAATCCTTAGTATCCTGTGGAAAATCCCATAAGTATCCTGGGGAAAATCCCATATTTTCATGTGCTACAGGCGGGAGTGTATAAACTCCAAGACTTAGAAATGTGATAACCTTTAAACCTTAGAGAGTATGAAAATACCCTTCCGTGAGAGAGGGTGATCAATCCTCATATACCTTTAGGATCCAGGATATAGCCAACAATAACGAAATTGTCAGCCACTTTTACATGGACTGGTCCCACTACCTTTAAACCTGTGAAGGGATCAGGATCCCTTAAACATGAGAGAGGGGGCCAATCCTCTAATCTTTCGAAGTATCCTGAATGTGTATCCTGGAGCTATATCCCAAAGCATATACTGCAAAACAACTGTAAACTAAGGTGGCTAACACCCCTCTGATGCTTAAGTCAGTAATGGGTTCAAAAGAATAAACAATATCAAAACATATTAAAAGAGATAGAATCCATACCATCCTGAGTTAGAATTTAAATTCCAAACTCACTTGAAATAGGGCTTTAGATATATAGCATTCCAGGATCTTGGTAGCATATCCCCCTCCATATTCTTGAGTTGGTATGCTCCTTTTCCTGATTCTGATTCAATTTCATAGGGTCCTTCACATTTCGGAGCCAACTTTCCATCAGCAGGATTAGTAGTATTCTGAAAAGCCTTTCTCAATACCCAATCTCCAACCTGGAACCTTCTAGTCCTTATATTCTTGTTATATGCTTTAGATATCCTCTATTGATATGCTGCCATCCTTAGCCTTGCTGCGTCTCTTGTCTCATCAATAGTATCCAATTCCTGGCAAAGGACTTCAGGATTCTGCTCAGGATCCCGGAGGTTGGATCTTGCTGTTGGTATCACCATTTCCGTTGGGATTACCGCTTCTGCTCCAAATACTAAGGAAAATGGGGTTTGACCAGTTGCACTTTTCACCGTTGTCCTATCAGCCCATAAAACAAAGGGTAGTTCTTCTGCCCATCTTCCTTTTTAGCTCCTAGTCTCTTTTTCATGTTGTTGACAATTATCTTGTTTGAGGATTCTGCTTGTCCATTTGCTTGAGGATGTACCGGTGTGGATGTGATCATTTTGATTCCCCAACTATTACAAAAGTTAGTAGTCCTCTTACTTATAAACTGAGATCCATTGTCACAAATTATCTCAGCTGGTACTCCAAACCTAGTTAGGATATTCCTTTTTATGAAGGATACCACTTCTTGATCTCTAACTTGAACAAATGCTTCAGCTTCGACCCACTTAGAGAAATAATCAGTCATTGCCAACATGAAGACCTTTCCTCCTGGAGCCTTTGGCAATTTTCCTACTATATCCATTCCCCACTTCATGAATGGCCAAGGGGAAGTTATAGGATAAAGTGGCTCAGCCGGCTGATGTAATATATTACTGTGTCTTTGACATGCATCACATCTTCGAGCGTATTCTGCAGCATCTTTTCTCATCGTCGGGCAATAATATCCTGTTCTTAATACCTTTGAGAATAACGACCTGCCCCCAGTATGGTTACCACAATCCCCTTCGTGCATATCCTGAAGCACTTCTTTGGTTTCGGGATCCTCCAAGCACCTCAGATATGGTCCTGCAAGAGATTTCTTATACAAAACATTATTTATAATAGTGAATCGTGATACCTTCATTCTAAAGGCCTTAGGATTCTCATCCTTTGGGATGTATCCTTCCCTGAGATATCTAATGATTGGAGCCGTCCAGGACTTAGGATCCTCTTCAGGATACTCGTCATCAGGATCATGAACACTTACTACTTCCTTATCCTGAGGATCCGTCGCAGGATACAGGATATGTAATATTGGTATTCGGGTCCCTTCCGGTATCCTGACTGATGATCCCAGATTTGCCAAGGCATCAGCTTCAGCATTATCCTCTCTTGGTACCTGTTCAAGTGTAAAAATATCAAAATATCCTGCTAAATTTTTGAGAATTTCGAGATACTCGATTAACTTCTCACCTTTAACTGCATAAGATCCATTAAAATGATTAGTAATTAACAAAGAATCAACATATACTTGCAAACTCTTGATATTCATACTTTTAGCCAATTCTAATCCTGCACTTAATGCTTCATATTCTGCTTCATTATTAGTGGCAGGAAACTCACATCTAATAGCCTGGGGTAATATGTCCCCCCGTGGCGATTTTAGTAGTATACCCAAACCTACACCTCTCACATTAGATGCACCATCAGTATACAATGTCCAGGATTCTAAGTTTTCTCCTAGCTGTTGTACTTCTAGGTCTAGTTTATTTTGAATATCACTACTGAAATCAGCCACAAAGTCAGCTAAAGCCTGAGACTTTATGACATTTCTAGGCTCATATACTAGATCAAAGGCACTTAATTTTACTGACCACTTAGCCATCCTACCTGACATCTCGGGTTTCCCCACATTTTTAACAGGATAGTTAGTTTTAACGTGAATCCTATGTGTTTCAAAATAATGTCTAAGTTTTGTTGACGCCATAACTAGGGCTAATATCAATTTCTCTAAGTGTGAGTATCTAGTTTCAGCATCTAATAAACTTTTGCTAACATAATAGACAGGATATTGCTGACCTTCATGATCCTTTACAAGGACAGCACTTACAGCATTTCCTGATACTACGAGGTATAGGGATAATGGTTCACCATTTTCAGGCTTCATCAATAGGGGTGCAGTTGAAAGATACTGCTTCAAATCCTGCAAGGCTGCTTCATGTTTCATTCCCCATTCGAACTTCTTATTCTTCTTTAGGGTATCATAAAATTCCTTGCATTTTTCCTAGGATCTTGAAATAAATTTGTTTAATGCTGCTACTCGCCCTGTTAACCGTTGAACATCTTTCATATTTGAAGGTGGCTTAATATCCAGAATAGCTTTAATCTGCTCCGGGCTTGCCTCTATCCCTCTTTTCGTCACCATGTATCCTAGAAACTTTCCTGCCCCCACTCCAAAATGGCATTTAGCAGGATTTAACTTCATGTTGTACTGGTCCAGGATATCAAATGCTCCCTTAATATCCTGGAGATGATCCTCAGCCTTCTTGGATTTTACTACCATATCATCGATGTATACCTCCGTGGTGTCCCCCAGCTTGTCTTTGAACATCATGTTCACCAGTCTTTGATATGTCGCACCTGCATTCTTCAAACCAAAAGGCATAGCAGTGTAACAATAAATACCTGTTGGTGTCATGAAAGCAGTATCCTCCTGGTCAGAAGGTTCCATTTGGATCTGCTGGAATCCTGAGGATGCATCCATGAAGGTTAACATCTCATGGCCGGTAGTAGCATCCACCGTTGAGTCGATATGAGGAAGAGGAAATGGGTCTTTGGGACAGGCTTTGTTCAAGTCAGTGTAATCCACACAAACTCTCCATTTCCCATTTTTCTTCTGCACCACAACTACATTTGCTAGCCATCTTGGAAACTTGATCTCTCTGATCATTTTGGATTTCAATAACCTTTCTACTCCTGAATAATCATATTTCGCTCCTGAGCAAACTTCCTTCTCTTTTGTTGGACAGGCTTGAATGACCTGTCAATACCGAGCTTATGTGTTATAATATCCTTGGAAATACCTGTCATATCCTCATGCTTCCACGCGAATGTTGACATCCTGCATTTCAAAAAATTGGTCAATTGATCTTCAATATCATGAGGGATATTGGTTCCCACGAGCACCGAGATATCCGGGTTATCCTGATCCAGGATAATTTTCTTTACATCCTGTTCTGAAGCCTCCATGATATCCTGGCCTCACATCTTTAATTACTATGCTGCACTAGGTTTTGTTGAGGATTTCATTGAAGAAGAATAACACTCCTTTGCTTCCTGTTGATCACTTTCCACCTTGACAACTCCCCAAGGAGTATGGATCTTGATGCATTGATGGTAGGTTGACGGGACAGCTTTCATATCATGGATCCAAGGCCTACCTAATATGATATTATAGCAGGATAAAGAGTCCATGACACAAAAGCGCTGCATTGAGTTGACCCCTTGAATATACACGGGTAACTTTATCTCTCCTACGGTATTCCTAGCTTCTCCACTGAAACCAACGAGCACAGTGGACTTCGAAGTAATATCCATCAGGGATACATTCATCCTCTTCAACGTTTCCAGCTGAATTATGTTAACTGAGCTGCCATTATCCACTAATATCCTGCGTACAAAATGGTTAGCAACATATAACGTTATTACTAAAGCATCATGATGGGGATCCTGGACAGTATCCCTGTCATCATTATCGAACGTGATGACTTTGTCAGTCGTGAGGGTTGACATCCTTGTTGGCTTATCTCCCCCCTCTGCTTTGGCTTCCTTCGCGTGTCTTTTTGCCGCAGAATATGATGTGCCGCAGATGTCAGATCCTCCTGAAATAAAGTTAATTATTTTTGCATCCGCAGGAGGTGATGCTGCACGTTCAGGATCCTTCTCAGGATCCTGACCCTTATTCTTCTTTCTTCCCAAGAGGTCCTTCAGATATCCCTTACTTAAGAGATAGCTTATTTCTTTTCTTAAAGCGATGCAATCCTCAGTAACATGTCCGAAATCCTCATGGAAAGCAACCCATTTGGACTTGTCCTTCCAATCAGCCTTTTGTTGATTCTTTCGGGGCCATCTTGCTTTGTCTCCTAAACCCTGCATAGCATACATCAGTTCAGGTATGTTAACAGAAAAACAATATTCAGACAACTCAGGATACTCCTCAGGATCCTCGTCTTCAACAGCATTCACTTTTTTGCCATCATTTCTGCCATACGGTTTAGAGCGATATGGTTTATACGAGGATTCTGATTTCCTGTTGGTTGACTCATAGGTTGTGGACAAATTCATCCTCTCTTGCATCTTTTTGTCGTCCTCCAGGCGAATGTATCTTAAAGCCCTGTTACGAGCTTCGTCCAGATTCCTGCAGGGATTCATTACAAGATCCTGATAAAACTGAGAATCTTTTTGTAATCCCATCTTAAAAGCCTGCACAGCTGTTGCAACATCAAGATGCGGGATATCCAAGGATTCCCGACTAAACTTGTTCACATAATCCCTCAAGGATTCCTGAGGTCCTTGAGTTATCCTGTAAAGATCGCTGGTTAGTTTCTCAAAACTCCGGCTACAAGAAAATTGACTATTAAATAAATTAACTAAATGAGCAAATGAAGTAATTGAGTGAGGAGGAACGTTCAAGAGCCATTTTAAGGCTGATCCTGTTAAGGTAGAACCAAAACCCTTGCACAGGCATGCTTCTTTGAGATCTGGAGGGATAGGGTTGATTTCCATCCTTTCCCTATACTTTGAAATATGCTCCTTAGGATCTGTAGTTCCGTCATAGAGTTTCATGTTGGGGGTTTGAAATCTTTTTGGGTTTTCAGCATCACAAATAGGATATGCAAACCGTGATATCCTGTGGCTGTCCTGGGACACTTCTGGAATTGGCTGGACCACCCCAGGCACGCTGGATATCATGTCTTTCAGTTTTTGAAGCTCCCTAGAAAATGCCGATGTCATACCTGCATCCTACAAAGATCCAACACCATTAGTAGCAAGAGCATTATTATTATTAGATACATTACCAGTTTGGGGATTCTGGCCATATCCTGAAGCATATCCTGAGCTTCTCGCAGTTGATACTCTTACTGAAGAGGGTATCTCAGGAGTATGATTCTGGGAATGGCTAGGCACAATATTCCCCCGGTTATCCTCAGTATAAACTGCATAATTGAAGTTCAAAGCCCTGGGTTGCAAGAGAGTGTCATTATCTTCAGCAGGCCTACTTGGGCCGGATTTCAAGAGTTGTATCTCTCTCATCAGCATCTGATTAGTTTCATGGTGTTGCCTCATCTGTTCCTGTACACTACCAAACAAATTTAGAATTTCTTCGTTAGAAGCCAAAACAGGACCAGATCCCTGGATATTGCGAGCGGGGATAACATCCCGAGCCACATGACTTTCAGTTCCCTGTGAAGAGGCTTGCATTCTCGGATGAGGCGGTGGAAGCACCGAACCAATTGTTGCAGAGGTTGTAGCAGACACGGTGGAAGAGCTCATGTTTGATCTCGAGGCCATTGAAAATAGTGTAGCAAAAAGTTTTGAAAATAGAAAACCAAGTAACGATTTTGCAAAAGCTTTTAGTAAAAATAGCACCACTTGCCCCACGGTGGGCGCCAAATTGTTTTGGTCAAAAATTACCGAAGCAATTAAGAGATCAAATTAGTTAAGTGAGGTAGTGTGCTAGAAACGTGTGTTGAAAATATGCTAGTTAAGTTATTTGCAAAAACAGTTTCAGGATACGGCTCAGGATATAGAGCTGTATCTATGATCAAACAATGAGCGAAAATGAGGGTGACACAGGATGTACGAGGAAAGCCCTTGATCAATCTAGTTCATTCATAATTCATCAATTACAACAAGAATCAACTTAAGTACATACTATAATCAACCTATCATTCAAAATCTTTCACAACACATGTTCCATATAGGAATTATATCACATATTCATGCTCAATTTCGTATCAATTCACGGATTAATCATAACCCATATCATTAAACATCACCAAAACATAAAATTTAACTTACTTGGTGTGAAGAATACTTGAATGATCCTAATTCCTAGTTCATGCATCAGATTTGACCCCAATTTCCTTGTCAATTTGAAGGTTCTTGTGAGTTAGGGTTTACACCCCTTTCTCCTGCTTACTTCGATCCCCAGACAAACACACAGTGTGTGTTTTTTAAATTTTCTTTTTATTCTTTTAATTAATTCAAGTTTCCACTTTGACAACCTTAGTCCCTTAAGTTTATGACACCATCATAATTGCCACTAATTTCATACCTTTACTTAGCTCGTTAGGTATTTAACTAAGTTTAATAACCTAGTTATTGTTTTTCATTTACTTAAACATGGTGACATATCTACGAATTTAATAATTCGTGTTTTGGGGTGTTACATTTTGGTTCTTGAACTTTTTGCCAAAAGTTGAAAATCTTGGAGATTTGAGAGAATTTGAAAGTAATTTGGAGGTGGTGCAAGTGTTTGGAAGGTGTTAGAGTTGGTATTTATAAGAGGGTTAAGTGGTTGGGGTTTAAATGAAGGTGGTTGGGAGTTAGGAGGGGTATTAAATGAGTTGGTTGGAGGTTAGGACATTACAGAAAGTGGTTGGGGAGATGAAAATTTTTATTTTTAGTCCTTGCACTTGTATTGTTGGTTATTTTATGCTATAAAGGTGTATGCAGGTATATTATAAGTATGATACATGTATGAATGTGGTTCCGAGAAAATATAATCTCGATGTATGTCTCGGTTTTAAATTAAAACGTGTATTTCACGACTGATTACATATTATGCATGTACGATTAAACAAGGTTGATATAAAAATACGATTTCCATTATGATCAAAGTCTCGAGATTACAAGGATTGAAAAGAAGTAAGAATACAAGTTTCTAAAATCAAAAATATGAATACAAGTTTCTAAATATGGAAAGTACAGAAAATGCGGAGCGTTACAGTCTCCCTATTTTAGGAAATTTTGTCCCGAAATTTATTCAAGAGGAAGACCTTGGAAAAAAAGGAATTTTGGTTAAAACGGTTGGCTAAAATCTCAATTTTGAAGTTTAAAGTCTACGTGAAGTTCATGTATAAGTGTGTTAAAAATGCATGGAAATTTTGAGGGATGAAAAAAGGTAGGTTTGTAAAAGTAGTTCGTTTGACTAAGGTGATTTGAGGCACCCATCGTAAGTAAAACGTGCATGTGTGTGTAGGAAAGTGAGTTTGACCAAGTTGAATAACTCGATGGGAGAAGTATTTTAAAAGGATGTTACCTAAGAAGAAAAGTTTTCGTATAAAATAGAATAAAATTTGATGAAAAGTGCGGCCCGCACCATAGGTTGTAAGAAAAGTTTTATCAATTTTAAGGCGTATTAGTAGAATCACATGTTTGTAGAAAATTCCTTATTTGTGGAAAAGCTGGAATGGTAGGATTTATGTTTTCAAAAAGGTTTTGGTGGTAATGGGCCGACAACATAAAGTTTGTACGTAATAAAGTATGGAGAGTAGCCTTAAAAGTAGAGAAGTGTTTTAAGGGATGGAACGTTAGGCTGATTTATTGTAAATAAAGTTTGGATAAAATGTCTAAAGAATAATTGGGAATAATCATGGTACGAGAGTGAATGAAAAATTCGGTAGATGAATACAAGGGTAGGAATGGTATGATTATCGGATATAATGCAAATATGAAGTGTTTAGAAATGCTAGTGATAGTTGTAGCTATTGTGGCTAACGATTATGAGGATGAGGTTTCGTCATGGATAATCAGATATCGCTCGTTTAGTAGTGCGTTTGTGAGTTACTAAAGTTTGTTTAATCACGTTTAAATAAGGTCTGGGAAAACACAGAATTTCTCATGGCTCGTTTTACGAAAGTTTGGTAATATGGTAAAAAACACTTAAATATAGGATGTACCAGCGGCGTATCCACCATGTTCTAACCATGTTACGTCCGTTTCGTTATTCGGTGTCATGTTATGTTCCGTGTCTTACGATAGGGATGAGCAAATGGTACCCGGTACCGGTACCGAATTTACCGAACCGGGTACATTTTTGGTACCGACTTTTGACATTTTCGGTACCGGTATTTACCGGTTTTTACCCTCAAATATCGGTACCGTACCGGGACCGAACCGGTACTGGTACCGAATCATACCGAACCGGGTATATTCGGTACCGGTACCTACTTTTGGGGATTTTCGGTACCGGTACTTTTGGTTCCGGTACCGGTCGGTACCGAGCTCATCCCTATCTTACGATACACAGTAGAACACCCTATGGTTTTCATGCGCCTACCATTATAATCCCGTGTGCACCCGCGATTATGTTGGTCATTGCATGATCCGCATAGTTTGTACTAGTAGTGTATGAGTCAGGGTATGCAGTAACATTAAAAGTGATTATGTGTGCGTGTGATAGCGTATGAAAATTAAGCATGTAAGTATCATTTTGTTTAAGTATGTATGTGACCAACGTAATAGAACCACTCGGGTTATGCTCACGTATAGGTTCGAATGTATGAGTATAAGTATGAGTATGAGTATGAATGATGACAAGTTGCGTATATAGTATAAATTGAAGCATAATGAGTTTAAGCATATAAGATGATCTTGAAATTTTTGAGTGTGTAAAAACGAAGTGTAATGATAATATGCGTGAGATTTTCATGAAACACTGATTAAAACGTGTACGACGTTACGCATGTGTAATTGTTTGAGCAAATCGTTGAGTTTATTGAATCAAAAAAAAAAGATTGAGTTTGTCAGGAGTGGAGAGTTAGATTTGTGAATGTCAAAAGAATATAAAGTATCCGTTTGTTATACGAGATGTGTTTTGTAAGAAGAAAATGCTACTTTTATTTCAAAAGAAATGGATTTACGTGTGTCGGAGATTGTCTGCTCATATGAAGTTTCCTTGCCCATGTGTTTGGATTTAGAATTGTGTATTAGTGGTGTCTGAAAATATTTTTGAAAACAGTGGGTTTGCTTCATTTTAAGTATTTTGTATTAAAATACGAAGAGTTGTATTTCGAAAATTTCCGTGAAACTTTGGTCTTTGAAAAGAATTTAGCAAAATGAACTTATAGATAGTCGAACTTCGTTGGTATAGTCGTGTAGGTGTAGAGTTACTATGTCTAACGTATGTATTGGGAGTTAGTTTGGCTGGTAAGATGATTGTGGTAGGTTGATCGAACGGTAGGTTGATGGTAAAGTGTCGGGTTCTGACTAAATACCTATATGTATGATGCTTGGTGTTTAACGGTATAGTGTATGAGTGGGTTACCGGTCATGGGCCTTGGAAGCTTTCTCTAGATATGGTTCGTATCGAGTTTCTTGGGTTCTAAGTATAAACAAGGGTTGTAAGAGTTCATCCTTGTTCTACGGTATCGAGGGATTTTCTGGTAGGAGTGCTAGTTCTAAGTTAGGATATGTTGTTGAAAATTGAAGTCTCGAGGGTGTATGGATAGGCTATTTGCATTTGTTGGTTAAGTTGACTACGGATCGATCATGTTTATCAATTGATCGGGGTTGACGAAGCGACATCTATAAGTTTTGTACGTATATGAATGAAAGTTTCATTGGTCCCCTATTGGGAACAAAAAGTCTTTAGTATAATAGTATAATGTGAGCGTGTTTTAGTGATTGGACAAAATATGAAAATTATGGGTGTTAGGGCATGAATTTTATGCTAAGGATCATCTATCCTGAGACTGGGCATGGATCACGGATCCTTAATGGATGATGCAGAGAGTCTGAGGATCCAGGATCCTTAACAGAACTTATGTTTTCTAACAATTGTCACGTTTTTAATGTTTAAATGCAGGTAATGGACGTAGTGGACTCATTCTTAGCTGGAATTTCGGGGAATATTCGTTCATATGGCACATGCTTGATGAAATATAACCGTTTTTGGAGAACATGGGCCATTTCCACCTTTTTAGGAAAGTTTGTTAATTTATATTTCTTATCTTTTTAAGGGGAAACAAGCTCATTTGAGGCATAAGTCGTACACACCACAGAAAAAACACATAACACTCGAATTCTCTGCAAACACTTAGCAAAAACACACACTTACACTAGCAATTCAATGTATTGAGCTTGTTTTCTTCCGAAGTTGTACAAGGATCATTATTGTTTTTTGCAATATAGTTGGTGATCGGTAGTTTCCATCACCCGAGGTTTTTTATGCCGGAGATCATCTCTTGATCAAGGGCTTTTTCCTCGTATAAATCTCGGTGTTCATCGTTGATTTCATATACTTGTCGTTCATACAATTAACCAAGCATCATACCTCATAAAATCAGATTTGGTTGCATTATCCTTGTGTGATTTTTGACCAAAACAATGGGCAAGAGACTTATTAGGCCGACTAGGTTGATAGGTAGCATTTTATAAGATTTTGAAAATCGGGTAATAAAGCATTTAAGGTATGATTAGGAATTTTGTGCATGTGATTTACGTAAAATAGATTGTAGGGTAAGAAATACGTTTGATAAAATAATGAGGTTTGAGATTTTTACATAAGTAGAAATTCTGACAAAATAATAAAAGATTTAAGTGATTGTGTGGATGGCATGATAAAGTTTCTTTGGAAAAAGAGAGTTGTTAACTGTTAGGGGTGGATTTCTCAATGATTAGTGATCCTCAATTGCTGTTGGGCTTAGTGATCCTTACTTCTGTTTGAATTGGTGATCCTCAGAAGTATTGCAGGATCAGGATCATGGATCATCATAAGGATCCTTGTACTAACGGTTGTCTACTTTGAATTCGGAATTGTTTTGCAGGAGTATGAGCTTGGACTTGGTCTTGGCGATATTCCTGGAGCATATTCCATGTTTATTCCGCACGTGCATGGCTAAAAGTGGACGTTATGGAGTTCATGGAGGACTTGCATGAATTGCGGAATGTTAGTTAGTGTAGATATTTTCTATATTTAAACGGGATAGCGAGCTAAATAGAAACACTTGGCTATTTTTGGCTACACACACACTAGCAACTGCTCTCACCAGCTCTCGGCAATTCGCTTAGCAATTTCATACACTTTTCATACACCTTTTGCACGAAACACTATAGTGATCCTTGTAATTAGCTCGCTATCATCCGAAGTTGTAACACATTTCTTGTTTAATTTGAGTTGGTGATCGGTAGTTTCCATCACCCGAGGTTTTTTATGCCGGAGATCATTCATTGATCAAGGGCTTTTTCCTCGTATAAATCTTTGTGTCACTTATTCATTACATTTCAGAGTGATCCTTAGTGTTGTTCATTGATTCAAGCATCATACCTCACAACAGAAAGTTTGGTTGCATTATCATTGCTTGATTTTTGACCAAAACAGTTTGGCGCCCACCGTGGGGCAATTGGTGCTTCATTCCTATAAAGATTCGTATTTTCATGGTTATTTCGGTTCGTTACAACCAAGCAGATGGCTTCCTCAGCGAAGAATACTTCAAGTTTGATGCCCTCATTCATTTCTTCACAAGGCGTTCCTCCTTTGCCTCCACCACCTTCTGGATCCCAGAAGAATGCTGAGAATGCTGCGAAGAAACAAACCCCCATTTTCCAAAAACCACCAACTTCTTCTGTTTCAACAAATCCTACTACTAATGATCTTTATGCTCTGATTTTGCAGATGAGGAATCATGCACAAGAGCAGGACAAAACCAACGAAAGGATCCTCCGGGAGATCGATGAGATCAAGAAACAGAAGAAATCAGTGGAGGATCACTCCCCTCTGATGCCAAGGTCACTGAACTTCGACACTCCAGTCATAACTTCCCAGCACTCAGCAGCTCCGGACGTGCAATACTTGGGTGAATTACCAGGAAGACGTTACGGAACAGCAACTATGAGTCAGGCATTTGGCTCTCACTTCCAGCCCCAAGGATCCTCTTCTCAACTATCAGGATCCTCTTCTCAGCATCAGGGATACTTCACGTCAGGAGGATATTTGGGAATGCATGCAATACAGGGATCCTCCCGGGTCCAAGGATCCTCCCGGGTCCAAGGATCCTCCCGGGTCCAAGGATCCTTCCCGGTCCAAGGATCCTCCCTTGTCCCAGGATCCTCTCTGGTTCCAGGATCCTTTCAGGTTCAAGGATCACCTCAACTTCAAGGATCCAACGTCCTTCAGGATCAAGGATTCTTGAGAAGTATGCAGCCTCAGAGCTCGGACGTTCATCAAGGAGACTTCATACCAATGCAAACCATTACTTCCTCTGGTCCTTCAATCATGCCAGAGTCTCGTCAATATGGATACACATCTGGAATTCCAAACATGAATCCTTCGGGAGGTAACACTTTTAATAATTCATATAATACTAACCATGGCTTTATGCAGGATACAGGTATCAATCAAGCTATGGCTAGAGAGCTACAGAAGCTTAAGGATATGATATCTAGTGTACCAGGAGTGGTTAAACCCATTCCTGAAATTGCAGATGGTAGCCATAGGATATCTCGTTTTACACCACCTTTATGTGATGCTGAGATACCTAAAAGGTTCCAGATACCATCTATGAAGCTATATGATGGTTCAACGGATCCAGAAGAGCATGTAGCTCAGTACAGGGAGAGGATGGAGATCAATCCAATTCCTGAAAGGTTAAAAGAAGCATGTCTATGCAAGGGATTTGGATCCACACTTACAGGATCTGCTCTTAAATGGCTGCTAAGTCTTCCCCCTTACTCTATTACTTCATTTGCTAATCTAGTTAATTTGTTTAATAGTCAATTCTCTTGTAGTAGAAATTTTGAACGATTAACTAGTGATCTATATAGGGTAACACAAGGTCAAAATGAATCACTTAGAGATTATATCACTAAATTTAGTAAAGAATCCTTAGATATTCCTAATTTGGATATTGCTACGGCTGTAGAAGCCTTTAAAATGGGATTGCTTAGGGATTCATTATTCTATGATGATCTTGTTATGACGCCTTGCAGGAATCTTGATGAAGTAAGAACCAGGGCCCTTAGGTTCATCCGCCTAGAGGATGACAAAAGGATCCAGGATAGATTAACAGGATCCTCAAAACAGGATAAACAAGGATCCTACTTCAGGAACAACAAATCAAAGTCCTACAACAGATCTGATAACCAGAATGTGCATGCAGTGGAACAAGAAGAGGATGATGAGGATTATCCTCCTATTTCTGAATACTGTTTTTCTGTTGATAACAATGAACTAATCCTTGCAATGCAGAATCTAGTTGAGAAAGCTAGGTGGCCAAGGAAAAGTGATAAACCAGCTGCTACAAAGGATAAGTCCAAGTGGTGTGCATATCATGAGGATTTTGGGCATCTCACTGAAGAGTGTATTGCACTGAGAAAGGAGATTGGTTACTTGTTGAGCAAGGGGCATTTGAAAGAACTTTTGGGACGAAAGAAGTCAAGGATCCAGGATCCTGAAAGGATCCCGGAAAGGGCTCCTACTCCTCCAGCAGATGCACAAGTCATAAACTTCATATCCGGCGGATCATACATTTGTGGTACTTCCTTTTCAGCGGCCAAGAGACATGCCAAGGAAACCAAGATGGATAATGGAGATAGACCCATCCGGACGTCCACTGTCACCGAGGATAAGATCATAACTTTTGATGAGGACGATCGTCATGATGTCCAGGATCCTCATCATGATGGTCTTGTAATTACATTGTTTATTTCTAACCACTTTGTTCGCAGGATCCTTATAGATGGAGGAAGCTCTGTGAACATCATTCAGCTTGATGTCCTCAAGAAGATGAATATCCCGGAGTCTGATATCATCCCAAGATCCTCAGTACTTGTGGGATTCAGTGGAGAAACTAAGAATACATTGGCGGACATCAAACTCCCAATCTATATTGAAGGATTGCATTCTTATCAAAAATTTTGTGTTATAGATTGCTTATCATGTTGCAATGTTATCCTTGGCAGGCCATGGATACATGATATGAAGGCAGTTCCATCTACCTATCATTAATGTGTAAAGCTTCCAAGTCCTTGGGGAGTGGTGAAAATTGAGAGTGATCAACAAGAGGCTAAAAATTGCTATACCTCATCAATGAAGCCAGCCTCAAGACCAAGGGAGCAATAGCAATTAAAGTATACTTCAAGAGATGTCTTGGAGGCGAGAGAACAGGATTTGAAAGAAATCCTCATGGATCCTGATGATCCTGAATCCAAGATCTTCATAGGATCAGGGATCCTTAGCGACATTGAACAGGAGCTAGTATCCTTCCTTAAAAGAAGGAAAACTACCTTTTCCTGGAAACATGAAGATATGACAGGTATATCTAAAGATATAATTACTCATAAACTTGGCATTGACAGGTCATTCAAGCCGATTCATCAAAAGAGGAGGAAGTTTGCACCTGAAAGGAATGTTATTATCCAGGAAGAGGTAGATAAACTACTTCGGGCAGGTATGATAAGAGAGGTTAAGTATCCAAGATGGTTAGCCAATGTGGTTGTTGTTCAAAAGAAAAATGGAAAGTGGAGGGTATGTGTCGATTTTACTGATTTAAACAAGGCATGTCCCAAGGATCCTTTCCCATTACCCCACATTGACTCCATGGTGGATGCTACCGCAGGTCATGAGTTGTTGACTTTTATGGATGCTTCATCTGGATTTCAACAAATTCAGATGGAACCATCTGATCAAGAGGATACAGCCTTTATGACCCCAACTGGTATATACTGTTATATTGCTATGCCATTTGGACTAAGGAATGCAGGTGCTACTTATCAAAGGCTAGTCAATATGATGTTCAAGGAACAAATTGGACACACTATAGAAGTCTATATAGATGACATGGTGGTTAAGTCCAAAAATGCTGAGGATCACCTTAAAGACTTGGAGGAAGCATTCAAAATCCTTGATAAATTTAATATGAAACTAAATCCTTCCAAGTGTCATTTTGGTGTTAAGGCAGGTAAATTCTTAGGCTATATGGTGATAAAGAGGGGCATCGAAGCAAGTCCAGAGCAAATCAAGGCTATTGTGAATATCAAATCTCCTGCCAATGCTAAGGATGTGCAAAGATTGACAGGCAGGATCGCAGCCTTGAACAGATTCATATCCAAATCCTCAGAAAAGTGCAAGGAATTCTATGACATCCTGAGGAAGAACAAGAAATTTGAATGGACTGAGAAGCATGAAAGTGCCCTTAAAGCTCTTAAGGATTACCTATCCTCAGCCCCAGCCTTGATGAAACCAGAAAAAGGGGATGTGTTATCCTTATACTCGGTGGTATCCTCAAAAGCAGTAAGTGCGGTCCTTGTTAAGGATCACCAAGGTACACAAAATCCTGTTTATTATGTAAGTAAGAGCTTACTTGATGCTGAATCCAGGTATTCACATTTAGAAAAACTTATCCTTGCATTAATTATGGCATTTACTAAATTAAGACATTATTTTGAGACTCATGCCATTATTGTTAAGACTAATTTTCCAATTAAGAATGTTCTCAGGAAACCTGAAATGTCAGGAAGGATGGCTAAGTGGGCAGTGAAGCTGAGTGCATATGATATAAGATATGAACCAAGGACTGCCATCAAATCCCAAGCCTTAGCTGACTTTGTGGCAGATTTTAGTAGTGATTTGCAAAAGGAAGCTGAGTTAGAAGTCCAACAGCTTGAAGAAACTAAGGATCCTTGGATACTCTTCACTGATGGAGCCTCTAATGTAAAAGGAACAGGGCTTTGAATACTACTAAAATCGCCACAGGGGGACATAATACCCCACTCCATAGCTTGTGAATTTCAAACTACCAACAATGAGGCTGAGTATGAAGCCTTGATAGCTGGTTTGCAAATTGCTAAGCATATGAGGATCAGGTATCTTGAGGTACATGTAGATTCATTATTAATCACTAATCACTTTAATGGATCCTATACTGTTAAAGGTGAAAAGCTAATCAAATATTTGGAGATAGTCAAAGAATTGGCACTCTCTTTTGTATCCTTTAGTTTGACACAGGTACCAAGGGAAGAGAATGCAGAAGCTGATGCATTAGCCAATCTAGGATCATCCTTGAAGATCCCGGAGGATATAAGAATCCCTATTATCCATATCCTGACCCCTGTTATCGAGGATCATGTAGCTATGGAGATAGGAGCAGATTCTGCAATCATACCTAGTGATGATACTCAATCTCATTCAGGATCATGGATCCTCCCAATCATGAGATACATACAACATGGAGAGATTCCTACAGGAGAAAACCCTAGGGCTTTCAAAATTAAGGTATCTCAATTTACAATATTGAATAATATGTTGTATAAACGATCTCTTGCAGGACCATATCTAAGATGCATTGAGGATCCTGAAATCCAAGAAGTCCTAAAGGATTTCCATGAAGGAGATTGTGGAAACCACACTGGGGGCAGGGCATTATTCTCAAGGATCCTGAGGACAGGATACTATTGGCCCACTATGAAGAAGGATGTTGTGGAGTATGCCAAGAAGTGTGATCCTTGTCAGAGGCATAGTAATATCCTTCACCAACCAGCAGAGCTCTTGCATCCTATATCCTCTTCCTGGCCATTCATGAGATGGGGAATGGATATAGTTGGAAAGCTTCCTAAAGCACCTGGTGGAAAAGTATTCATGCTTGCTATGACTGATTACTTCTCTAAGTGGATAGAGGCTGAAGCTTTTGCTCAAGTCAGAGAAAAGGAAGTTATATCCTTTATTAAAAGAAACATTATTACTAGATTTGGTATCCCTTCTGAAATTGTTTGTGATAATGGATCCTAATTTATTGGGAATAGAACTACGAACTTTTGTGACAGCTGGGGGATTAAGATGATAACATCAACACCAGTCCACCCACAAGCTAATGGTCAGGCAGAATCATCTAACAAGATCATCATCAACAATTTGAAGAAGAAGCTTGGATCCAAGAAAGGAAAATGGGCAGAAGAACTACCTTATGTGCTTTGGGCTGATAGGACAACTCCCAAGAATGCTACTGGCCAAACTCCATTTTCTTTGGTGTTTGGGGCAGAATCAGTGATCCCTACAGAGATGGTGGTTCCAACTGCAAGAACAAGCATTCGTGATCCTGAAGAAAATGCTGAAAACTTGATTCAAGACTTGGATACTATAGAAGAAATCAGGGATTTGGCAAGGATAAGGATGGCTAGTTATCAACAAAAGATGGCTGGAGCCTACAACAAAAATGTCAGGATCAGGAAATTTCAAGTTGGTGATATGGTATTAAGGAAAGCATTTCAGAATACTACCAATCCTGCTGATGGAAAGTTGGCACCAAAATGGGAAGGTCCCTATTTGATTGAAGCTGAGGCAGGAAAGGGGGCATATCGATTGCTAACAATGGAAGGTGATTTACTACCAAGAGCTTGGAATGCTGTCCATTTGAAGAAATATTTTATGTGACAAGGATCCATTATCCTCATTTGACAAGTATCCTTGAAGGATCCTTACAGAGTAGATGATCCTCTTTCTGGTAATATTATGATCCCAAACTATTTCATTCTTTTATTCTCTTATATAAGGATAAGGATCCTGCATCCTTTATCCTCCTTTTACATGATTCTGAGTTTTGAAGGTTCAGGTATCCTTGACTAAGGATTGAGTATCCACAGAAGTATCTAGTTATTTGGGCTTGACCCCAGTTATTTGGGCTTGACCCCAGTTATTTGGGCTTGACCTCAGTTATTTGGGCTAGTCCCCAGTTTGGGCCTGTCCCCAGTTTCGCCAGTAGCGCACGATGATCCTGGTATAGTTCATGGCAATGGGACCAGTACTCGCTTTAGGGGCTGACAATTTCATTGTACTGGCTATATTTAGGATCCTACGTATAATGGTAGACGTACCATACATCCGTTCCTAAGGTTTCTAACGTTTTCACGTTAGCTAAGGTTTTGGCATTTTCATGTCACTAAGTTTGGATAGTCGCCAGTAAGGGCCATACTCCAGTTTACATACGATCCTTTGGGCTTGTCCCCAGTTATCCTTTGGGCTTGTCCCCAGTTATCCTTTGGGCTTGTCCCCAGTTATCCTTTGGGCTTATCCCCAGTTATCCTTTGGGCTTGTCCCCAGTATATTGGGCTTATCCCCAGAATTGTTGGGCTTGTCCCCAGTTGCTAACTTTTATCTTATATTGGCTTAGTCCCAAGTTGTATCCTATTTCAGGTTTTTGAAGCTAAATGAACAAGGATCCTTGATCCTTGCCTTCTACTAAGGTTTGTTTTTTGGGTTATCCTGGTTATAAGTGTTAAAGGATAGGATCCTAACTTGGATTCTCAGGTATGATCCTTAACTAATTTGATTTTATTCATTATTTATTTGAATAACCCTTATCCTTTGACAACTGATCTTATGATCCTTAAACTATATAACTTTTCAAAACTTATCAACTATAGGATATGTGATCCTTGATCATATCCTAAAAATTTTGAGGATATTTCTTAAATTTTTTCTTTACTTGATAAGTTTAAACAAAATGAACATCACAACAGTTGGAAAGTAAAATACTAACAAGGATATCAACACAGGATAAGCCAAAAAGTTAAAGTTATTTTATTCACAAAAGATTAAACCCTTTAAGGTTGTCAAAATTGCCAACCCACGTTTCTACCAGCAAAACGTGGCCCGTCCACATAGGTTGGCAAAGGGTGTCCATTGTTTAAGGGTCTTGGTAGTGCAGGAATCAAAAGACGGCAGGATCACAATGGCTTCATCCCCCAAACAGAGGATCCCTCCACCATTTGTAATCCTACCTATTGTTCAAAGGATCCATGATCCTTAGCCCTAATTACTATTGTTCAAGATACAACCCATCATTGTTCAACAAAAACATCATCAAAACAAAAACCACGACCAAACTTAAAAAAATGGGCTCCGGCTACGTCTAGAAATGTCCTTCATCGCCCATTCATGCAGCCTACACCTTCGCTGCATCACCATCTCCTCCAGCTCCAGTATCCTTCAACCGATCCTTACCACTGCCACCAGCCTCGATTGCCAGAACCTCATCAGCCTCATCTTCATCCTCCAATTCAGCCAGCCTCGCCTTCCAGCCCTCCATGTCCCAGTTGCTCCTGTCAAAGGCAGGATCCTGAGCTTCTTGGGCCATCTGCAGCTTGGTCTTGTACATGGCAATGGCAGCAGAGACTTTAGCATCCTCCGTGATCTCGTGCTTCTCATAGTCAGCATTGATCTGGGCTGCAACCATCTGAGTTTTAACATCGTTGAGGTCCTTTTCAAGGGAGGCAATCTTGTGATCCTTGAGCTCCGCCACTTTTTGGAGATCAGAATATTTTTCCTCAAGCTCTTCAACATTCCCAACATAGTCCTCAAGTTCAGCAAATTTCTGCAAACAAGATAAGACAATGCAAAGTTCAGGATCATGTGATCCTCAAATGAGCAGGATAACTAAGCTAAGTCAGTGATCCTTACATCGGCAAAGTACTCGAGGAACTGATGGCGGATCAGAGGCAAGCCTTGTAGGTTGTCAGCTTCTGAGGTCTTCCTTTTCTTTCCACCTCTTCCCTTTGAAGTGGTTGCCTTGGGGATTGTGACAGAGGGGCTAGCAGCAGACTTTTTCTTGGAGGATCGAACAGTGTCAAGATCAGTGACACTGAATTTGGAGGCAGATTTTGAAGGTTTTCCAGCGCCTACACACCCAAAACAGATAAGTATCCTTATCCTATTTCTATTTAACTATTTATTTAAACATTTAATTACATATAAACATGGATACTTACTTGACATCGTGACAGAACCTGAGGATACCTCTTGAGAATCCTGGGTATTTGCTTTGAATGATCTTATTTTAGGATCAAGCCTCCGAAAAGCAGCAAGCCTTTCTTTCGTGGCAGGTGTTGTGATAAGGTGTGCAACGGTAATAGCTGCAAAAAAGGAACAAAAGTACGTTAGTGATCCTTAGACAAAAACAAGGTCATCTGGTGATCCTCCTCAGGATCCTCTATCCTACCATGGGTGCTCCACTTCCTTGGCAGATCCTTTCCATCAGAGATAGAATCCCTTCTGACAAAGAAGAATCTCTGTTTCCAGTTGGTATCATTCTTAGTGACTTTGAAGATGGGGTGTTCTTCACCAGGTTTATGCTTAAGCAGATATAGGTGGGATCCAAATGTTACTAGGTCATACATCTCTGCCAACTCCGACATTCCCAGAGCAATTCCTTCTCGCTCAATGATCCTTTCAAGGGTATATAAGACCCTCCAGATCATTGGCATAGCTTGAATGTAGGAGATGCCGGTGAGAGAGAAGAAAGACTGGGTGAATTCAGGGAAAGGATACGAGTATCCTATTGAGAAAGGAGTGGCCGGGAAAGCTACCCATGTTTCAGAAATATAATCACTTAGACCGGTGGGGTCAAATGGCTTGAAATCAGTGTTTGCCGGAAAGCAACGTCGGATTCTGTCTATTTGTGGATCAGTGAAGCAGCACCTTTCATTCGCCGAATCTTTGATGATCCCCTGGCTCTTAAGAGGACTGTCCTTCTTGTGATCCTTAGCCGGTGAGGATCTTAGCATCATCTTGATTATGAAGAAGGTGAAGAAAGAAGGAGCAGAGAAAGAAAACGTAAAGGAAGAAGAGGAAGAGAGATACCTGCTTGATCTTCGGATGTGAATTTAAAGGGAGTTTTTCTTGAATTTAAATGCGGATTGATCCCTATCTCTAACTCCTATTTATAATGATGATCTTGCAGGATAGTCACTTCAGTGACGTCATGCTCGTAACGGCTAGTCCGACTCCAACGGCTAGTTATCCGTTAATTTATTACGGATAAGAACAAAAATATAACTCGTTTATTTACATAATTACTCCTTATATTTTGGGGGCAATTGTTAGGGGTGGATTTCTCAATGATCAGTGATCCTCAATTGCTGTTGGGCTTAGTGATCCTTACTTCTGTTTGAATTGGTGATCCTCAGAAGTATTGCAGGATCAGGATCATGGATCATCATAAGGATCCTTGTACTAACGGTTGTCTACTTTGAATTCGAAATTGTTTTGCAGGAGTATGAGCTTGGACTTGGTCTTGGCGATATTCCTGGAGCTTATTACATTTTATTCCGCATGTGCATGGCTAAAAGTGGACGTTATGGAGTTCGTGGAGGACTTGCATGAATTGCGGAATGTTAGTTAGTGTAGATATTTTCTATATTTAAACGGGATAGCGAGCTAAATAGAAACACTTGGCTATTTTTTGCTACACACACACTAGCAACTGCTCTCACCAGCTCTCAGTAATTCGCTTAGCAATTTCATACACTTTTCATACACCTTTTGCACGAAACACTATAGTGATCCTTGTAATTAGCTCGCTATCATCCGAAGTTGTAACACATTTCTTGTTTAATTTGAGTTGGTGATCGGTAGTTTCCATCACCCGAGGTTTATTATGCCGGAGATCATTCATTGATCAAGGGCTTTTTCCTCGTATAAATCTTTGTGTCACTTGTTCATTACATTTCAGAGTGATCCTTAGTGTTGTTCATTGATTCAAGCATCATACCTCACAACAGAAAGTTTGGTTGCATTATCATTGCTTGATTTTTGACCAAAACATTAACAATCACCGAGGTAAGGAAATCACCCCTATCTCGTTGGTGAAGTCGTTGTGAGAAGAAAAGGGAGCGGAGCTAATCGTCAAGGTAAGTAAATCACTCCTATCTTGATGATATGCTCCCATTTTTGGGAATGTGAGTAGTGTATTCCTTGTTGGTGACGTTTTGAAATCATGCATATAAATAACGTATATGTATATGAAAAGGATTAGTATGTTGTGTGTGTAACCATTGTGAAAATAATTTTATTTTTGAAAAGGAAAAATTTGGATCGTGTTATGTGTTTTGGTCAAAAATTACCTAAGCAATTTAGTGATCAAATTAGTTAAGTGAGGTAGTGTGCTAAGAATGTGTGTTGTAAATATGCTGAATTGATTGTTTGTTAAAATAGTTTCAGGATATAGCTCAGGATATCGAGCTATATCTACGATCAAACAATGAGCAAAAAGTAAGGGGGCGACACGAGATATACGAGGAAAGCCCTTGATCAATCTAGATTGCCGGCACAAAACCTCGGGAGCTGACAATCGCAGCTGCCTTGTTCTTCTTATTACTTCAAACGTCAGGATACAGTGCAGGATATTGATCAGATCGCTAAGTGTTACAATGCTTTTTGTGAAAGTGAGAGTTGCGAGAGAGTTGAGGTGTTAGAGAGCAGTGAGTGTTGTTGTGTCCTATTCGATCTGATTTATCCATCTATTTATAGCTAAGAAATGAAAACAAAATTTCATATAAATGGGGGATGCCTTCGAATATTCCTTAGTAAACGTTGGAGACCGAGTAAAGCGGGTTCAACGTCTTTCTTCGAACAACTTAGACCGAGTCTTCCGGGGAAAAGGTCCTCATGAACGTTGCAAGCATGGACTCGCGTTCCTGCACATAATCCGTTAGTGATCCTCAGGATACCATATCAGGATGTTACCAATATCCTGAATCAGCATCCCGGGCATGAACATATATCATATAATCAATATATAATTTAAGATATTATCCAGGATATGGGCTCAGAATTTCACCCATAACAATTGTCCCCAAAAATGTTACCGTTAAGTATCCTGATACTAACAGTTACATTTTTTCACGAATAACGAGGTAATTAAGAGATAAGACCTTGATGTGACTAGTTGTAACCACGCAACCTATAATTACTCATTACATCCCTATAACTTCTCATCCTCATCATTTAACCTTTACCGAAGAGAAAAAAGGTAAAAATTTCTCTCTCATTTCCACCTTCCTCCTCCATTTTGTCCAACATTCTGGCAACCATATGGCGAGCCAGACAAGATCGAGTTCCGGTGACTCTGCTCCCACGTTCATCCACCAGAATATTCTCCAAGATCCAGAGAAGGAAATATGTTCCTTCTATAGTGCCCACTTGTCGGCTCTCAAAACCTCCGGCATCTTCCCGAAAGGGACGGTGTTCCGGCCGTTTGGCCGGGAAATCCGGTCGGACATGGTTTCCGACGAGTGGTTGTGTTTTAATGACTTTCCCTTTACCTTAGGGTTGCAATTTCCCTTTCCAGATTTCATCACTGAGTTCTTTAATATCATGAAAATCTGTTTTAGTAAAACAATGCCGATGCTCTGGTGAGTCTTGTCTGTTCTTGATCAAATCAAGAAGAACCATATCCCTGACCTTTCCATTCATGACCTCCCCTTAGCATACCGGCTTAGATGCCATGGTTCTTATCGATTCTTGTTTTATTCCACTTCCAGCGATCCACTGATACTCCGAGCCACCAGGAACGAAGAGGAGTGGAAATCCAAGTTTTTCTTTATAAAAAGAGATTCAATCCCTGGTGGAGCGGATTATCCGGTGAAATGGTTGAGAAAGGGTAGGATTTAGGGTTTTAGGATGATCCTTTCTTGTATCCTATTTCATATCTTGTACTAACTCTTTTTATTTTCTTGTACTCAGCCGATTTCAGGAAGCTTGCACCTCCCTTAGCCGACTCACAGAAGAGAATCGACGCCCTCAGACTCCTCCCAGAGGCTGAAAGAAGTTTCAATCCATTTCCACCATCTCCCAGCCCACTCTCTAGTTCAAACATGTCTGGTAAGGATCCTGCACAATATCCTGCATACATGTTTTTATTTGATATGTTCAGGAAAGAGTTTTACTCCCTGTATGCAGACTCCAGCAAAGTTCCAATCCTCCTGGATCTTGATGAGCTTGATAGTTACCCCACTCCAGTCAACGTCAAGAAAGAGACTCCTGCTACTACCAGCTCCAAACCGTTCCCGGCTCCTAAGCCCAACCCGAGAACTCGTGCTTCCACCGCTAAGAAGAGGAAAGGCTCTAAAGTCAGCACCCCAGGCTCTGAAGGGTTCTCCTATGAAGAACTCAACTTCACTGACTCCTTGGAGCCGATGACACCCTTCCTCAATAAGGTAATATCCTGATACTATATCATGCACACATATCCTGATAGAATATCCTGACAGGATATCCTGGTTAATGGATTTTGACTTATACCTGAATTTTGACTTGCAGGGCCTCCAGCATCTGCTCACCTTTATACCAATGCTTGCAACACGAACAAGTTCCAAGAGGCCAGGATCAAGCAGCTCGAGACCACTGTTGCTGACCAAGGCACCATTGCTGAAGTCAAGACCCGGCATTACGAGGACAAGCTGAAGAAGGTCACTCAGGATGCTAAGATAAAGCTGGCTGCCGTCCAAGTGGAGCACGAACAGGCCATGGTCTCTTTCCAGGAAGGGATCAAAAACTCAGTTGTCGTCTCCCACAAGCTCGCATCAGGATGGCTTATGAGGCCAAGGAGACAGGCCTGGAGTGTCCATCCTGGCCGGTAGATTCCTGGGTGGCAAAGCTGAGAGAGCTTGGAGGCAAAGTTGTGCCGTATCCTACCGAGACTGGTGAGTCCTCTAAGTCAGCAGAGGTGGTGGACAAGGCTGGAGAAAAGAAGGATACTGGGACGGATGCTGGTGAGGATGCTGCTCAGGATGCTAAGGCTGAGAAGACGGAGAAGGCTGGCGAAGATGCCGCTGTGTGAGGGCATTCGAGTGGGCGATGATGGATGTTGATGCCTAGGCCGGAGCCCACTTTTTTTAAATTTGAATGTTGGTGTGTAACCCTAAAACAATTTACTTTTCCTGCATTTTACTTTTCCTGCACTTGAACAATTTATATTTTCTGCATGCATTTTGAACAATACAACAGTTGGAGGTGGATGGGTCTCGGTTTGAGATGAAGCCTTCAACTGTTATGTAAATATAACTATGAACCTATTGTGTTTTTGGTGGATGGATCTCAGTTTGAGATGAAACCAAAAGCACAAACTTTTGCCATGTTAATAATATAACTCTCTTTTGGCTTTATTTCTGTTGTTATAACTTTACTGCACAAATTTTACTTATGAAAATAGTTTTGTTTAAACATTCTTGGGAACATATTGTAAGAGTATCCTGAGAGATATCCTGCTCAGGATACTGCCACATAACTTATAAAACTTAAGTTATCCAAATAAAAAGGAGAGATCATACCAAAGATTCCTAGAGAGTCAATTCCAATATTCCATCATAGGAATGTCCCCAGTGCACATTTATAAGTTTGAATCCATCCTTTGAATTGTATGATGTATGTCCCCTGTGTTCAGCATATTTGAAGACTTAGGAATGCAAACATAGTCATACTTTAGCTTTTCTGTAGATAAATCCTGAATATCCTGGGGATAAACCCTGATTTTCATGCGCTACAGGCGGGAGTGTATAAACTCCAAGACTTAGAAAGGTGAAAACCTTTAAACCTTAGAGAGTATGAAAATACCCTTTCATGAGAGAGGGTGATCAATCCTCATATACATTTAGGATCCAGGATATAGCCAATAGTAACGAAATTGTCAGCCACTTTTACATGAACTGGTCCCGCTACCTTGAACTATCCCTAGATAACTTGCACTCCAGGCGGGGTGTTTAAACCCAATTCGTAAGAAAGGTGAATACCTTTAAACCTTTGAAGGGATTAGAATCCCTTATACGTGAGAGAGGGGGCCAATCCTCTAATCTTTCGAAATATCCTGAGCGTGTATCCTGGAGCTATATCCTGAGGCATATTCTGTAAAATAATCTTAAACTAAGGTGGGTGTTAGCTTGGCTAACACCCCTCCGATGCTTAAGTCAGTATTGGGTTCGAAATAATAAACAAATTCAAATATATTTAAAAGAGGTAGAATCCATACCATCCTGAGATAGAAATTAAATTCTAATCGTACTTGAAATAGAGCTTTAAGTGTATAGCATTCCAAGATCTTGGCAGCATATCCCCCTCCATATTCTTGAGTCGGTATGCTCCTTTGCCAGATTTTGATTCAACCTCATATGGTCCTTCCCACTTTGGAGCTAACTTTCAATCGGCAGGATTAGTAGTATTCTGAAAAGCCTTTCTTAATACCCAATCCCGAACTTGAAATCTTCTAGTCCTTATATTCTTGTTATATGCTCTGGATATCCTCTGTTGGTATGCTGTCATCCTTAGCTTTGCTGCATCTCTTGTCTCGTCCACTGTATCCAATTCTTGGCACAAAGCTTCAGGATTCTGCTCAGGATCCCGGAGGTTAGATCTTGCTGTAGGTATCACCATTTCTGTTGGGATCACCGCTTCCGCTCCAAATACTAAGGAGAATGGAGTCTGGCCAGTTGCACTTTTTATTGTCATTCTATCAGCCCATAAAACAAAGGGTAGTTCTTCTGCCCATCTTCCCTTCTTAGCTCCAAGTCTTTTCTTCAGATTGTTAACAATTATCTTGTTTGAAGATTCTACTTGTCCATTTGCTTGAGGATGTACCGGAGTAGATGTGATCATTTTGATTCCCCAACACTTGCAAAAGTCAGTAGTCCTCTTGCTTATAAACTGAGGTCCATTGTCACAAATGATTTCAGCTGGTACTCCAAACCTAGTCAGGATATTCCTTTTTATAAAGGATACTACTTCTTGGTCTCTAACTTGAACAAATGCTTCAGCTTCAACCCATTTAGAAAAATAGTCAGTCATTGCCAGCATAAAGACTTTTCCTCCCGGAGCTTTCGGCAATTTCCCCACTATGTCCATTCCCCACTTCATAAATGGCCAAGGGGAAGCTATAGGATATAATGGTTCAGCTGGTTGATGTAATATGTTACTATGCCTTTGACATGCGCACATCTTCGAGCATATTCTGTAGCATCTTTCTTCATTGTCGGACAATAGTATCCTGTTCTCAATACTTTTGAGAATAATGACCTGCCCCCAGTGTGGTTACCACAATCTCCTTCGTGTATATCCTGAAGCACTTCTTTAGCTTCAGGATCTTCCAAGCATCTCAGGTATGGTCCTGCAAGAGATTTCTTGTACAAAACATTATTTATAATGATGAATCGCGATACCTTCATCCTAAATGCCTTAGGGTTTTCATCCTTAGGGATGTGTCCTTCCTTGAGATATCTTATGATTGGAGCCATCCAGGATTTAGTATCCTCACCAGGATCCTGAATGCTTGTTACCTCATTATCCTGAGCTTTGAAGAGATCCACAGCAGGATACAGGATGTGAAGTATTGGTATTTGGGTTCCCTCTGGTATCCTGACTGATGATCCTAGGTTTGCCAAGGCATCCGCTTCAGCATTATCTTCTCGTGGTACCTGTTCAAGTGTAAAAACATTGAAATATCCTGCTAATTTTTTGAGAATATCGAGATACTCGATTAACTTCTCACCTTTAACTGCATAGGATCCGTTAAAATGATTAGTAATTAACAAGGAGTCAACATATACTTGCAAACTCTTAATATTTATGTTTTTAGCCAACTCTAATCCTGCAATTAAAGCCTCATATTCTGCTTCATTATTAGTGGCAGGAAATTCACATCTAATAGCCTGGGGTAATATGTCCCCCTGTAGCGATTTTAGTAGTATTCCCAATCCTACACCTTTAACATTAGATGCACCATCAGTATATAATGTCCAGGATTCTGAGGTTTCTCCTAGTTGTTAAACTTCTAGGTCTACTTCATTTTGAATGTCACTACTGAAATCAGCCACAAAGTCGGCTAGAGCCTGTGACTTTTTGGAATTTCTAGGTTCATACACTAGGTCATAAGCACTCAACTTTACTGACCACTTAGCCATTCTACCTGACATCTCAGGTTTCCTAAGCACATTTTTAACAGGATAATTGGTTTTAACATGAATCCTATGCGTTTCGAAGTAATGTCTAAGTTTTGTTGATGCCATAACTAGGGCTAATATTAGTTTTTCTAAATGAGAATATCTAGTTTCAGCATCTAATAAACTTTTGCTAACATAATAGACAGGATATTGCTGACCTTCATGGTCTTTTACAAGGACGGCACTTACAGCATTCCCTGATACTGCGAGGTATAGGGATAATGGTTCACCATTTTCAGGCTTCATCAATAGAGGTGCAGTTGAAAGATACTGCTTCAAATCCTGCAAGGCTGTTTCATGCTTCTCTCCCCATTCGAACTTCTTGTTCTTCTTCAGGATATCATAAAATTCCTTGCATTTTTCCAAGGATCTTGAGATAAATCTGTTCAATGCTGCTACTCTTCCTGTCAGTCTTTGAACATCTTTCATGTTAGAAGGTGATTTGATATCCAAGATGGCTTTGATCTGTTCTGGACTTGCTTCTATCCCTCTTTTAGTCACCATATATCCTAAAAACTTTCCTGCCCCCACTCCGAAATGGCACTTAGCAGGATTCAGCTTCATGTTATACTGATCCAGGATATCAAATGCTCCCTTAATATCCTGGAGGTGATCCTCAGCCTTCTTAGATTTCACTACCATGTCATCGATGTACACCTCCATGGTGTCCCCCAGCTTGTCTTTGAACATCATGTTTACCAATCTTTGGTATGTTGCACTTGCATTTTTCAAACCAAAAGGCATAGCAGTATAACAATAAATACCTATTGGTGTCATGAAAGCAGTATCCTCCTGGTCTGAAGGTTCCATTTGGATCTGCTGGAATCCTGAGGATGCATCCATGAAGGTTAACATCTCATGGCCGGCAGTAGCATCCACCATTGAATCAATATGAGGTAGAGGAAACGGGTCTTTGGGACAAGCTTTGTTCAAGTCTGTGTAATCTACACAAACTCTCCATTTCCCATTTTTCTTCTGCACCACAACTACATTTGCTAGCCATCTTGGGAATTTGACCTCCCTGATTATCTTGGATTTCAATAACCTTTCAACCTCCTCCTGTATGATCGCATTTCTTTCAGGAGCAAACTTCCTTCTCTTTTGTTGAACGGGCTTGAAAGACCTGTCAATCCCAAGTTTATGAGTTATAACATCTTTCGATATACCTGTCATGTTTTCGTGTTTCCATGCAAACGTTGACATCCTGCATTTCAAAAAAATAGTCAATTGATCTTCAATATCCTGAGGGATATTGGTTCCTACGAGCACCGAGATATCCGGATTATCCTGATCCAGGATAATTTTCTTTACATCCTGCCCTGACGCCTCCACGATATCCTGGGCCCGCATCTTTAATTGCTATGCTGCATCAGGCTTGGTTGAGGATTTCATCGAGGATGAGTAACATTCCTTTGCCTCCTGCTGATCACTATCTACCTTGACAACCCCACAAGGCGTAGGGATCTTGATGCATTGATGATAGGTTGACGGGACAGCTTTCATATCATGGATCCATGGCCTACCCAATATGATATTATAGCAGGATAGGGAGTCCATCACACAGAAGCGTTGCATTGAGTTGACCCCTTCAACATATACTGGTAACTTTATCTCCCCCACTGTGTTCCTTGCCTCTCCACTGAACCCAACAAGCACAGTGGACTTCGAAGTGATATCCATTGGAGATACGTTCATTCTCTTCAACGTTTCTAGTTGGATTATGTTGACGGAGCTGCCATTATCCACTAGTATCCTGCGTACAAAATGGTTAGCCACATATAATGTTATTACCAGAGCATCATGGTGAGGATCCTGGACAGTATCTCTGTCATCATTGTCAAAAGTGATCACTTTATCAGTTGTGAAGGTCGTCATCCTGGTTGGCTTTTCTCCCCTTTCAGCCTTAATCTCCTTTGCATGTCTCTTGGCCGCAGAATACGAAGTCCCACAAATGTTGGACCCTCCTGAAATAAAATTAATTATCTTGGCATCCGCAGGAGGTGATGCTGCTCGTTCAGGATCCTTCTCAGTATCCTGACCCTTGTTCTTCTTTCTTCCCAGGAGATCCTTCAGATATCCCTTGCTCAAGAGATAACTTATTTCTTTCCTCAGAGCAATGCAATCCTCAGTAACATGTCCGAAATCCTCATGGAAGGCACACCATTTGGACTTATCCTTCCAATCAGCTTTTTGTTGATTCTTCCGAGGCCACCTGGCTTTGTCTCCTAAACCCTGCATAGCATACATCAGTTCAGGTATGTTAACAGAAAAACAATATTCAGATAATTCAGGATACTCCTCAGGATCCTCGTCTTCAACAGCATTCACTTTCTTGCTATCATTTCTGCCATATGGCTTGGAGCGATATGGTTTGTACGAGGATTCTGATTTCCTATTGGTTGATTCATAGGTTGTGGATGAATTCATCCTCTCTTGCATCTTTTTGTCATCCTCCAGTCGAATATATCTTAAAGCCCTGTTCCGAGCTTCATCCAGGTTCCTGCATGGGTTCATCACAAGATCCTGGTAAAATTGAGAATCTTTTTGTAACCCCATCTTGAATGCCTGTGCAGCTGTTGCAACATCAAGATGTGGAATATCCAAGGATTCACGGCTAAACTTGTTCACATAATCTCTTAAGGATTCCTGAGGTCCTTGAGTTATCCTGTAGAGATCACATGTTAGTTTTTCAAAACTTCGACTGCAAGAAAATTGACTGTTAAATAAATTGACTAAGTGAGTAAATGATGTAATTGAATGAGGAGGAACGTTTAAGAGCCATTTCAAGGTTGATCCTGTTAAGGTAGAACCAAAACCCTTGCATAGGTATGCTTCCTTGAGGTCTGGAGGGATAGGGTTGATCTCCATCCTTTCCCTATACTGGGCAATATGCTCTTCAGGATCCGTAGTTCCGTCATATAGTTTCATGTTGGGGGTTTGAAATCTTTTTGGGATTTCAGCATCACAAATAGGATATGCAAATCGGGATATCCTGTGGCTATCTTGGAACACTTCTGGAATTGGCTGGACCACCCCAGGTACGCTGGATATCATGTCCTTCAACTTTTGAAGCTCCCTAGAAAATGCTGATGTCATACCTGCATCCTGCAAAGATCCAATGCCATTAGTAGCAAGAGTATTATTATTATTTGACATGTTACCAGTCTGAGGATTCTGGCCATATCCTGAAGCATATCCTGAGCTTCTAACAGTTGATACCCTCTTCGGTCAGGGTGTATTTCTCTTATCAGCATTTGGTTGGTCTCCTGTTGTTGTTTCATCTGTTCCTGTAGACCGAAGAGGGTATCTCAGGAGTATGATTCTGAGAATGGCTAGGCACAATATTTCCCCTGTTATCCTCAGTATATACTGCAGAACTGAAGTTCAAGGCTCTGGGTTGCAAGGGAGTGACAGTATCCTCGGTGGGCCTGCTTGAGCTAGATTTCAAGAGTTGTATTTCTCTTATCAGCATTTGGTTGGTCTCCTGTTGTTGTTTCATCTGTTCCTGTATACTACCAAATAAAGTTAAAATTTCATCATTAGAAGCCAAAACAGGACCACCTGGATGTTCCGAGTAGGGATAATATCCCGAGGCTGTGTGGAGGCTTGCGTCCTTGGAGGAGGTTGAGGAAGCACCGAACCAATTGTTGCAGAGGTTGTAGCAGACACGGTGGAGGAGCTCATGTTTGATCTTGAGGCCATTGAAAATAGTGTAGCAAAAAGTTTTGAAAATATAAACCAAGTAGTGATTTTGCAAAAGCTTCTAGTAGAAATAGCACCACTTGCCCCACGGTGGGCGCCAAATTGTTTTGGTCAAAAATTACCTAAGCAATTTAGTGATCAAATTAGTTAAGTGAGGTAGTGTGCTAAGAATGTGTGTTGTAAATATGTTGAATTGATTGTTTGTTAAAACAGTTTCAGGATATAGCTCAGGATATCGAGCTATATCTACGATCAAACAATGAGCAAAAAGTAAGGGGGGCGACACGAGATATACGAGGAAAGCCCTTGATCAATCTAGATCGCCGGCACAAAACCTCGGGAGCTGACAATCGCAGCTGCCTTGTTCTTCTTATTACTTCAAACGTCAGGATACAGTGCAGGATATTGATCAGATCGCTAAGTGTTACAATGCTTTTTTGTGAAAGTGAGAGTTGCGAGAGAGTTGAGGTGTTAGAGAGCAGTGAGTGTTGTTGTGTCCTATTCGATCTGATTTATCCATCTATTTATAGCTAAGAAATGAAAACAAAATCTCCTATAAATGGGAGATGCCTTCGAATATTCCTTAGTAAACGTTGGAGACCGAGTAAAGCGGGTTCAATGTGTTTCTTCGAACAACTTAGACCGAGTCTTCCGGGGAAAAGGTCCTCATGAACGTTGCAAGCTTGGACTCACGTTCCTGCACATAATCCGTTAGTGATCCTCAATTCCTCATGATACCATATCTGGATGTTACCAATATCCTGAATCAGCATCCCGGGTATGAACATATATCATATAATCAAGATATAATTTAAGATATTATCCAGGATATGGGCTCAGAATTTCACCCATAACATTATGCATAAAATTGATACTAGTAAAATGGAGGTTTGATTAAAACTTGGATTGTTTTGAACAGGAACTTTGACTAAACCAATGAGGTCGAAAGTTCTTTTGAGTTTGGGAAGCGTGCTTTGGCCTAATTGGTAGAATACTCTCGCCGAAATTTTGGTTAGCAGTATTTACCCTTCCGGTTACTACATGTTCTTAGTCAATCAAAAGTTCGAGACTTTGGCGGGATTTGAAAATCGAGGAGTGGGACTAGTTTAACAAGATGCGGGTTTCACCCCTAACTTGACAACCTCGTACCCTAAGTGTGGTTAGTACTCGTCGGGTCAAGAAAGTTAATTCTGATATATTGACGAGGGTCTACTAGAGTTTGAATTGGAAATTTTCCATCAAGGTGAGGATTTCACTCCTAACTTGATGGCGAAATTTCGTGCAAAAACGAATAAGCGAATTGAGAGTCGTTCACCAAATTGTGGGTTTCACGCCTATTTTAGTGAAGTCATCTCGTTTGTATAATACGGGTGTTTTCATGTTTTAACATAATCGTGTAAGTTGCCTTAGCAAAGGCATATGTTTTGAAATAGAAAAATAAATATGAGCACATATTATAACATAACATAACACGTCATAAAATTCCAAATGTACTGTTACGACGTATTTATTTTTTTTTTCTACACTTTGATAAAAGTTTTGTTTTATATCGAACAAGTCAGATGTAATTAATTTTTTTACCGTTACGAACTGAACCGATATTGTCCGAACAACATCGGCACTGGTATTCATTTTCATTGTTTTTAATCGATGTAAAACACGTGTCGATCACTATACCAAGTACCAACATTATAACGAACTGAACGACACCGACCCACACGTGAAATCCCAAAGCTAATTCTACAAAATCATAGTATAAACTTACCACAACCATCATGTAGGGGTGTTCAAAACTGGATATCCGAAAATTCGGATATCCGAAATTTTCGGATACCAGATTTCACTATCCGAATCCGTATCCGAATATCCAAATTTTTATTTTTTCAACCGGATATTTCGGATAGTTTCGGATATCCGAATATAAGTTTACGGATAGTTTCAGATATTTCGGATATTTTTCATATACTTCGGATATTTTCGGATATCCGAAAAAATAAAAATTAAATTTTCGGATATTTTGGATATCCGAAATATATGAAAATTTTTAAAATCACTATCCGAATCTTGAGTCATATTCGGATATCGGATATTTCAAATCGGATTTTCGGATACGAATAATTTTGAATTGTAATTTTTTTTCAAAGAACAATACAAACCATGTAAATAAAATTCAATACTCCAACTAACAAAAATGCAAAATTGTTTGTTGGCAACATTCAACAATGGTGGTCTTTGCAATTAGGGGTTCAGTTTCATATCTAAAATCCTCAACAACTCTGTACGATACATTTCCCCTTCATCACCACAATCAATTCTTCGTACGATCAAATCCACAACAAATCCTACTCAAATTCAGCTCAAATCTAATCTCATCCAAATTTCGAATTGTATGATAATTCACTCGAATCAGTAACAATGGCGTCTTCAATTTGCTCAATTCACACATTCTCGCCGTGTTCGGTTCGTGATCCGAGATTCCGCCGGCCTGAATCGCGCTTTACACACGCGAATTTCGCTATTGGTTCGTGTATGAACCCTAATTGTTCGGTTACTACGTTACGGTGTCGTTTTGGCTTCGATTTTGATCTCCGGAGGTTGAATTTGCGTGTGGATCGTCGGAAAATTAGGTCTGTGGTGGTGGCTGGTGGACCGATGTTTTTTCCGGAGAATCCGGTTGTTGGAGATGCGTTTGCTATGGTGTTTTCCGGTTGTTTTGCGCTTTCGATACTTCGAGTTTATGAGGAGACTGCTAGGAGAGGGATTTTTGATCAGGTTATTGTTATGTGAATTTGTTTAATGGATAAATTACACTTTTCGTCCTTTATGTTTATACCTAGTTGCAATGGATGTCCTTTACCTTTAGTATTTACAGCCACAGTCCTTTATTTTGAAAACATGTTACAGCTTTCGTCCTTTAGTGCTAACCAGGTTAAAAATTTAAGTTAAATCTGATCACATGAGGGTATTATGGTCATTTCATGTTTTTATTTAATAATAAAATTAAAACATAACATATATACATTTAATCATTTCTTGTATATATACATAATACAGCTTAGCCAAACAGCCCCTATATCTGTACATCTGAATCTCTCTTGTATCTACTCAACCACCACCTAAGTCCGCCACCGCCTGTAACATCACCACCACCATCATCGGAGCTATTTAAAACCCAGAAAAACCCTCTGTATATAGATCGATGCAAACCCCTGTTAGAGAGAAAGAGATAAAAATCCCTAATTCATCTTCCACAATCTACCTGCCATCACCACCAGGCACCAGCAACATCCTAATCTAGCCAACCACCACAACCGAATCTACACACTTCTCTAAGTAACCCTAAACCCAGTTAAAAATTTATACCTTATCTCAGCCGCCGCCATCAAATCGAGCCACAACACCACCACCGACGTATGCCAGCACCACCGATCAAAACCCCACTCACCGATGTGTGCCAGCACCACCGATCCGCCACCGATTCACCACTGCCACCATTTTCTTTCTCTCTCCCACGCTCTCTCTCCCTTCATCTTCTTCACCACAATACCCACTAACCTAATCCAAAACCCCCAAATCTTGCAAACCAAATCCCCCAAATCAGCTCCATCTAGGGTTTATACTTCATAGGTTTCAAACCAAAACTGATGCTTCCACTATGAATCGACTACTTCCAGATCCACTATGAATCGTCGGAGACTCACAACGATGACGGTGGTGCCGGTTGTGACGGCGGCGATAACAAGATCCGGAGACTTTAGTCCACTTCAATGATCTAGGGTATCTAACGAGGGAGAAAAACAGAGGAAAAACACCTCCGATCATCAACAATCAATAGCAACATCTAGGGCTCCGATCCGACGGTGGTGTTATGATTTAGAGAGAGAGTGAGTGGTGGTCGTGTAGCTTCGATGATGGTGGTGGTAATGTTACAGGCGGTGGCGAAGGCGGGGCGATGGCGGTGGTGGACTTTGGCGGTGGTTGGGTGGTGGTTTTATCAGAGAAAGTGTATGTGGTTGAGTGGACTGAAGCTGTACTGCTGTAGTGTGTATATATATATGTTAATGTTTTTGTTTTCTTTATTAATAACATAAAAAACATGAAATGACCATAATACCCTCATGTGATCAGATTTAACTTAAATTTTTAACCTGGTTAGCACTAAAGGACGAAAGCTGTAACATGTTTTCAAAATAAAGGACTGTGGCTGTAAATACTAAAGGTAAAGGACATCCATTGCAACTAGGTATAAACATAAAGGACGAAAAGTGTAATTTATCCTTGTTTAATTGTTGAAATTAGGTTGAAATAGAATGTTGAATTAGTTTGGTGAAAATGTGTAATGCTTTTTTTTTTGGACATTGGTTAGTTAGGGGCTTTTGTATGCTGTTCGTTTTCGAGCCGAGGGTCTCTCTGGAAGCAGCCTCTCTATCCCTATGGATAGAGTCAAGGTCTGTCTAAATCCCACCCTCCTACTACACCCTATAGCAGCTTTGCTATTTGTGTGATTTACTGGGTATGGTTGGTGTTGTTGTTGTGGTTAGTTAGGTGCTTTTGTTGTGTTATTTAGGGTAATGTGTTAGGTTTGGTGTAGTTTGCCATTACAAGGTGATTGATTGTTCTAACATGTTTCTAAAACTTACCTATTAAGAAGCTTCATGAACCATTAAGAGGTGTCTTTTTAAGTGAACCAAACACACTCAACATCTGACCGATTCAGACGTGGCCTCTTAGTGGTAGGAAGAATTTCAATGACAAGAAGTCATTTTAAATGCCTTTAGAGATTTGGATGGATCCAAGTATCCGGAATCAGAACTGATGGAGTGAACGTTTTTGGCTGTATAATTACTTGAGGCCTCACAAGTTGGTGGGTCAGCCGGTGTAACTCTAATAAGTAATAACAAATGGGTTTTAGGGGTAATTAGGATTTTGCTTAATGTTTTTGTTGATCAAGTCAGATTTCAACTATAAATGCATAGCCAAGTTTAGGGTTATGTATGAAAGTTAGAATGTTATTGTATTGTGGTTTTGAGTTATCTTTCCATAATATAATAAAAGTAAGGTTACTCTTAAACTTGTGTTCGGGTTATCGATTGGGTTGGGACTTGAAATGTTGGGTTTCTGATATTAATGTATGGCTTACCTAAATAAGATAGACTCTTACGTTGATTTGCTTATGTTCCTTCAACTTTGGTAAAGATTGTTGTCTTTTAAGACGTGTTCTTTTGTTCAGAAACTAAATAGGAAGCTTGTACATACAACCATTGGTCTGGCGTTCATGTTATGTTGGCCTCTCTTCAGGTAATAGTTATTATAGGTGATAAAAGAAGGGGCAGTTTTGTCATTTATCCACATTGATGGAGTCAGTCTTGAACTTCTGCAGTTCAGGTTATCAAGGAGCCGTTATGGCAGCTCTTATTCCTGGTGTCAACATAGTAAAAGTGCTTCTCATAGGACTTGGGATATGGAAAGATGAAGCAACCGTGAAATCTATGAGCCGAGATGGAGACTACAGGTTCTTTTAGTCTCAAAACTATTTCCGTTAGATTTTGTCAAGCTATTAGGAATTAAACTGGCATATTGAAGTAGAGAGTGCCCATTTTTTTGTCTTTGCGCAATTAAAGACATTCACATTAAATGAAGATTTTGTTAAAACAACCAATCTCATGCTTCATTTTTTGGCATTTTAGTTAAACTAGTTTTTTTACCAGGCGTGTGTTGCTGCGGGCCGTACACGTCGTGATAAAGTATAGACTCAAGTCCGCCTGACTTGTTTCTAAACTAAATTTACAACGAAACATAGAGCAACTCAAATTTATACCGTTGAATGAAGACGCGTTATATTTGACCCGACTTGTTTCCAAACAAAATTACGTCGAAACGTAGACAACCTCGAAATGTACATAAAAATAAACACAAAAACGTATTATATTTGACCTGGCTCGTTCTCGAATAATTTTTTTGTCAAAATATACGACAAGTACACAAAAATAAGAACGTAAGAAATTGATTTTTTGAAGTAAAAATGTACAGGGGTTAAACCCGGAACTTTATAAACATGAGGGATCAAAGCGACATTTTGCAAACCTTTAGAAATTGAAAGGACTAAATGTGTAAAACCCAGAAAGTTAAGGGGGTGGCATGGCCAATAAGAAACCCACCAACCATGCCATTGAAGAGTATATACAATGTTATAGCCAATGATATAATCAAATCTGTCTTTTATGATTTAATCAATAATTTTTATGTTGTTTATCTATGCATCAGAGAGCTTATTAAGGGGCCGTTGTACTATGCTTCCACCATTGCTTTGTCATCTTTAATCTACTGGAGAACATCTCCCATTGCGATTGCTGCAATTTGCAATCTTTGTGCTGGAGACGGTACTTATCGTTTTGTAATGTTAACATGCCATTTTAGTATATCTATTTATTAGTCTGGAGCTATGAACACGCTTTGAAAGTAATCCATGCTTCAGGTATGGCGGACATTATTGGAAGACGATTTGGAACGAAAAAGATTCCTTATAACAAAGACAAATCTTTTGCGGGGAGCATTGCCATGGCAGCTGCTGGTTTCATCGTCTCTGTCGGGTAATCTTTATGCAAATACTTTTGAAATTCCAAAAAGGGTCAATTGCATAAAAAGGTTACTAGTCGTTTAGGCCTGAAAAGACCATTAAAGTCTCAAATATTTTCGTTTCTGGTACTTCAAGAAATTTGATTTAAGGTAATGATACCATACATGATATATGAGTGTTTTAAAGAATAGACGAGACGTGGATGTATCGTAATTAAGTTAAACGACCAAATAAGTCACATGCATGTGACACGCAATAATGAGTAGCTTACACCAAAAAGTGCAACAACCTATAAACCCCTAGCTAACTCTTAAAAGAGTTAAAGTAGGAGAGAGGGCAATTACCAAGATAATATTGCATATGTAACAGGATTAAGACCATGTGTTAAACGTACGTAATAGGTATGTGATAAAAGGATCATTTGTGTCTGGTAATGAAAAGAATATAACATGATAATTCATTAGTAATGTAGAAGTGCTAAACACTATCTTTTTTAAGGCGTATTACTCTTTTGGCTCAACCATATCTTATTTATACTTGTTTAGAAAGAATAGAGCATCATGATTAGGGTTACAAGCTATTATACATTACAGTTATGTTTGTGTGGATAACAAGACAAGATTGGCAACTTTCAAGAATTGACTTAGATGTATTAAATTGAAAATTTAAAATGGGCGATGTGCTATAGGCGAATGTGTATGTGGAGTATTATACTTCGTTTGCCACCGAGAAGGGTATATTTTATAAAAACAATTAAAAAAGACTTGGAACACTGGTTTATTTGCTTAGTTAGAAGGTAAGGACGTAAGGTGTTGAGGTGTTCAAGTGGACAACCATATCCTTTTCACTTAGATGAGACGACAAGGTGTGCCACCACATATCCACTTGTCCTTTTATAAAGAATAAAAATTAAGTTGAAATGTTGAATTATAATAAATTCTGTTCTTTCAAGAAATTTATTGCTAGATACACATTTTAAAATTTGTTGTTTTTAAGATTATTTTCATGGTATTTTATAACTTAAAATGCTTGATAGCTTCTAAACTATTATGGAATTTTGGTGATAGGTACATGCACTATTTCTCCATGTTTGGCTACTTTGAAGTAAGTTGGCAGATGATCT